>JBBYHH010554984.1:0-10812 GCA_038382905.1 Daphne laureola
ACCTTGACTACTTCACTCTTTTGTTACCTAAACCTTGATCGCACTTTGTCATCATCATCTCCATCACATCCGTAAATGTCACACAATCCTTGATTTTCTATAGAGAACTCCTCTCTCTTGAGGTTGATCCCTTTTTTTTTATGCAATACTATGATAAGACATTGCTAGGGCTATTAGAGGTGTTACAAATTTATTGGATCACTAACTGCTAGATTTATGCACCATTACAATCAACCACGCAAAACACCAGCTATCAAATTAGCGTCGTTGACCGCGAGGGCCAATTTCTAGGATCATCAAGTTATGTGTCATGATGGACGGTCATCTAAGATCAGGAACATAGGAAATGGGGACAAACCTTGTGTGAGACCTTTGCTCCAAAACTATGTAGATACGATCCGAGTCTCATTCGGCCACCAGTGGTCTATGCTGCTTATGTCTTCCTGGAGCATTCAATGGATTACATGGAATGGCATGTGTTTGAGGGACTTGCAATCGAAGATCCTATTATTCATCTTGATGATTTCTCCATCATCTGTGATACCTTTAACCTCGCAGGGATGCCCGAAGATCCCAAGTGAGTGCGATTATTTCCATTTTCACTGAAAGGTAGGGAAAGAAGATGGTTTCGCGACCTCAAGGAGACTAAGAATATTACTTCATGGGAAGATCTAAGAATGGCATTTGTAAAGAAGTAATCTTTGGCACAAGATTCCTATGAGCGAAAGAAAGTGCTCTTACTATTTCAGGAGGCAGGACATGAAAATTTAGCCCAAGCTTGGGTTAGACTGAAGGCTTTATTCAAAAAGTGGCCTCAGACTAGTATTTCGAAAGATGAGTTGTCCTACATCTTCTACAACGGACTATCACCCGAATCTCGAATTGAATTGGATGTTTTCGCTCGTGGATGGTTCTTGATGAAGAATGGTAAAGAAGCATGGGCACTAATGGAGATTTTTGAGGCATGAGAAGAATGGCACAGTAAAAACTCTTGATGCACTAAGGATGAAAACCAAGATGCTGAGGACATGGATAGTATTACATCTTTAAAAGAGCAAATAGCTCAGGTGACATCTATGATATAATTATGGATACAACGCCAAAATCAAATCAATGAGCATCTTAATTCTCATCCAGTTGAGGAGAGGAATCCCAACCATTCTACCCATTCTTCATTTTCAGAATCAGACTTAAGTATGATACAACAAAAGTTTGAGGTGACCATGCAAATGAATGCGAGAATTGAGGCCTAACTTTCGACGATGATCCAAAACCTTAAAAAAGTAAAACAAGTTGTAATCGAATATCAGTCTAAGTAAAGCACTGATGATCTCAATATGCACATCGAGGATCTTTATACTGATTATGATGAGCCTTGAGAACCATTATTGGTCCTATACCCCATGAAAGACACAAAGAGCTGAAACTTTCTGACGGAAATCAACTTGCTATCATAGAAGAGGTAGAAGGCCCGTTAACTCAGAAGACTGAAGAAAGAGAGGTCACACAGTTAGAATTTCAAGAGAACAAGCTTGTTGTGGGTAGTATCAAGAAAGGGTCTGTCAAGAATTTTGAAGTTTCACATAATGGGGCACTAAAGGATTTGAAACTCCCACCTTTTGCTGAACTCCATTTCTCGGTAAGATTAAAGAGCAAGCATCATGAATTTCATTCTAGATTTAAAGATGAAAAACAAAATTTGAAGACTTCTCGACCTAGATTTGACAAAGGAGTCGGGACTGTCCAGTTTCATCTAAGCAACATTGATCAAGTATGCCATATCAAGATGGTCAACAAGCCTAGGGGAAAAAAATTTAAACTCAAGGATTAAAAGACATAGGCTTACACATCATCTAAGGTGAAGGAAAAGGAAGTTAAGATAGCTAGAAATCAACCATCAACCCAAACACGGGATGAGATCAAAGATGACAAGCCACTTTACGTCTGGAAGGTCAAGACCAGGAAGTGGAAGGGACATCCCTTCCCAAATCCATTCAACGAGAGTGAGGATCAACACATCATGGTCCTGCCACCAAAAATACCATTCTAAAGTCACCCATTGATGCCTAGCCAAAGGTGAAAAATATGGTGCTTGTGGGAGGTACCCCAACAGTTTAAGTAGTTAATTGTTTGTGTGTCAATTATTTAGGATGTTTTTAAATTTTGGTCTAACATAGCCTAACAAGTTCGGTTAAGATTTTGAGCACATGGATGCTCAATTGGTAAGGCACAAACATCTAACACCATCACACATGGATGGCAAGGTACAATTCTACCTCTACACATTTCTTTAAAGATTACAAGGTATAGATCTATACTTGAGCTTTATCATGACAGTTAGAAGGTGAAAATTACTTTGTTTGCCTTGTCTCTTCTCTTAAGCATATGCTATATGTGTGATGATGTATGAGGTCTAAGCATGTTGAACGTAATTCTTTACATAACTTATGAGTTTATTAGACAAAAGAGAGCATGTACTTAAACTGGTTGAGAAAATGCAAAAATTGAGCTTCATGTCATGAATGCTATATCATGAGCACTATTCACATCATACTTGTATGTTTCATTGATGATATGTTCAGTATGATGTCATATTAACATTTGATATGTATTGTTACTGTCCACCTTAGTATGACGATAATTTTTCTGGATAATTTATCTGAAGGCCGGATTCTGTGGTACCGGAACTTTGTTATAAATATGCAGAACACATTTTATGGTAGTCCCGGGACTCCTTTGAAGTTTATCTTTGAGGTATTCCGTATCAGGAAGTTCAAATGTGAATTCTGAGCCATTTAGCCAAAATTTACCTCGGAAGAGTAAAATCGTCATTTCAAAAAAAAAAAAAAAGGAAGAAAATACCCTTAAGGAAATGGTAAATTCAGTTTGATGAGGATTAAATGAGTTAGTGGTTAATATTTTATATATATGTATAAGAAGTGGAAGACAAGTGTTGATTTTTCGTTAAAAGAGAAGAAAGTGGAGTATGACATCATTTAGCACTAATATATATATATATATATATATATATATATATATTAGTAATTAGGCAATAAAATGAAACAAATTAGAATAAAAAGAGAAGGTGGGGCGGCTGGTTAGAAAGGAAAGAGAGAAAAAGAGAGAAAAAGAAATAAAAGGAAAGAAAATAGGATAAGTAGTATAGTAAAGTAAACATATCACAAAACTTACCTCTTCTTCTCTCCTGCTCCTCATCACCGACTCTGTTTCTTCCTTTCTTTGATGGAGCTTTCCAATTTCTTCACCCAAATTTCCATATTAGCCCCTCAAATTAAAAGGTTAGTTAGGATTTGTGAGAGATTCACTTAGAAACTAAGTTGGAAAGCAACAAAACTCCATTTCTTTGCCTCTCCCTTGGAATCCGAATTTGAAGGTGTATATGGGTGAAGAGTTCTTCATCAATCTTTGAGGTAAGTTTGTAATTAGGGTGGTTAACGGTTGGTGTGAGATCCTCCTACATCATATATGCAAGATTGGTGGATAAAGTATTGATTTTGAGCTAGGGTTCTATGTGTTCTTGAGTAAAGTTTGGGGGAACTTTGAATTGTTATAAGATTTTTTTTGTTGGGTGGATTTTTAGTACTTTTTATCACTGGAGCATTGCTCAATTCTTTGTGGAACTATGAGTTATGTGTTAGGGATGAAATTTTTGGTGGAGAATTAAATGTTGGATTTAATCAAAAGTAGTGCTTAATTTGTGTTCTTGTGTGGTTTTGGAGTAACTTTAATGCTTGGTATAAGGCCCAATTCATTGTGGAACAAGTAGCTAAGTTATAAGGTTTAATTTGAGATGGAAGAGAATTTATTAGAATTTGATTGATGAGTTGTTAAAAGTGTGTTCTCGGGTTTCTAGAGAGCAACTTTGATGTTGGAAGTAAGTTGAAATTCATCACCTAGTTATGTGCTAATTGTTGGGCCGAATTTATGAAGGAAATTAGAAAAATGTTGTGTATTAGTTTGGTAGTTGGTTGTAATGTTTTTGTGGTGTTCTTGAGGTGTATAATTGGTGTGGAAAGTATGAAAATTTTATGAATTGTGAAGGATCATGTTTTGGCCGATTTGGTGGGTGATGTGGAATTGTTTGATAACTGTGTGTTATGTGATTGGTTGATGTTTATTTGATGTATCGATGTGTGATTAGTGGAAGGTGGGAATAATTTAGTGAGTTTGGAATCTTGGGGCCAAAATTAGCAAAGTGTATAAGTTAGGTGGTTGGTTGCGAAAATGTATGTTTGTGGTTGGTTAATATTTGTATAAGTTGGATAATTAATGAAGTGAGTTTATTTGGAAGTTGGTGCAATTGGGAGGAATTTTACAAATGGGCTGAATTGAACTTCTGGATAAAAGTTGTGCAAAAGTGTGTTATTTGTTATGTTTTGAGTGTGTTAAAGATGTTTAAGTATGTATGGTTGATTGCCTAAGTTAGTGTGGAAGTTTGGGCACTTTTTGATAAAGTGCTAAATTTGTGGAATATGTTAAGTGTCAGAAATTGGAAAAAATGAAACTTAGGAAATAAATTATGTGTTGGATATGCGATTAATTAGAAATTGTTGTGGGTTGAATATGGTTGAAGAAAAGTCAGTTTCTGCAAGATTCTCGGGAGGGAAATTATGATCTGGTCGGGATTACTTAGGTAAGGGTTTAACTTTTCTGATATGCACTCTGGTTTACCGGTATGTATATTTGATAAGTTAGGACTAGTACCCTGGTCGAGGGCGCGGCCCGGTGACTCCCGGGGCTAGTTATTTAGTAAGGATAATAATATGCAGGTTCGGAGCTCTGGCGACCCAATCATCCGATTGGGGATCTCTGCATCACTATGTGATCAGAGATGAGGATATGTAATGCCTTGATCTTTGATCGACACCTTGTGACATGAAGACTTATCTGTTCTCTCTGTTTTATCTCTTCTGTTCTGGGTGGCTTTTCTGTTGAGGGTCCTAGGACCTGGATGGTACCACGCCTTCTGTTTTGTATATATGTCTGTTCTGCCCAAGTGCACCCTTCTGTATAGGGCCTTGGGGGCCACCAATTCTGTTTACTTTTGTGTGATATATCTGGATCTGTTCTGTCTTGTATTTGCAGGAAATCTAGCAACGTGTTCCTGCGGGGCGATGAGATTTATGTATGTGTGTCTGTGTGTTATGTGTGATATCTGTATGGAATGCCCTAACCTGTTTTATGCAGGAATTTATTCATGACATTGCCCTGCGGGACACACATCTGTAACTCAGGTCTGCTATGCAAAAACTGCACGACAACACCTCTGTTTGCGATACAAACTGTGCTAACTCTTTTGTGCAGTGATAACACTCTTTGCTAACCATGTCTTTGCAGGATTCTATTTTGTTTAATACTATTATCACTACCGCTGCCCTTACTGAGTACCTTTCGAGGACTCACCCCTATAATTACATATTTCAAGAATTTCTGGTTTGCACTTTATGAAACAAAATCAGTATAGTGAGTTGGGGATTAGTAGAAGAATCAGGGACTAGTGTTGATCGGGATGCTGATGACAGTATGATCACTTGAGCGTAATCAGTTACCAGCTCTGCAGGAGTAGATTACATCTGTACATATAGTTATGGAAACATGATAAGATTTGGTATCTGTATATTGTGTAGCTCTGGAATATATGTATATACTGTTTAATGAGGGAGTGTTGGGCTCCTTTCGGGAGTATCTGGTTTGAGCTGAGCTCAATAATTATGCATGAATTTCTGATCGGAAAGAAACAAAATTATCTGCTTTGTGTGTGCGTGGGTATGGACTCTGCCCACCGCGATGATTTGTTCAGGTTTGTTAAGGAGAAGTGGGGAAACCCACTGTTACCCCGCTCTCTGTACCGCTGCCGTTTCTCAGCTTCCAGTCGCACGCCTGTGGATGGAGGGGGTGGTGACATTTATGATCAGCGATTCGCTTCTACATGGGATTCTGCTCTGCTCTAATCAATTCTGATTAGCGATCTGATTCTATCTGTTATTCTGTTATGCTCTGATCAATTTATGATCAGTGATCTGATACGACTGTTTTTTTAGGGGATGTACACCCCTAGCTGGTATACCATGCTTCTGTTTTGTTCTGACCCTCGTATGTATTGGGCTTCCGCTCGGTCTCCGGGGAGCCGTCGTCTCTGTTCTTCTTTAATCCTAATCGGACGTGAAGATTATGTATCTGACCTCTATTATTTGTATTTGTATATGTTATGATCTTTGTATGCAGGAAATCTGTGTGTGGTGGCCTGCGGGACATCGAAATATGATTATGTTCATTGTGCACTTGGTGCACGATGATGTGTTAGATTACTCTGTTTATGTATGAATTGTCCTGGAGGACATCTGTTTATGAATCTGTTGGTTGTGCACTAAGTGCATAACTAAATGTATGATCTGTGCAGGAATCTGTGTACTAACCTTTTCTGCAGGGTTTCGTATACTGACATGTTTTTACAGGGTATTTCTTAAACCGTTAACCTTACCTCAGCCCTTACTGAGTTCTTTCAGGAACTCACCATTTTATGATAAATATATCTCAGGAGCTTCTGGTTTACAGCCTGCAGGATAAATCTGCATAGTTGAGAATTGTGTTTAGCACTAGCAGCAGGGACTAGAGTTGATCTGGGTGCTCGTGATGGTATGATCACTTGAGTGTAGTAGGTGTTCCATGCTCGTAGGTTACAGGCTCTGTAGGAGTTGATTGGATCTGTACATGTAGCTCTGGAAACATCTGGAAAAAATGATAACATGTTCAGCTACTTTGTGATTCGGTGTATGTTCACTTGAATAATCTGTGTTCTGATTTTCTGAACAGTCTGCTTTCTGAAATTTTGGATGTTTGATATTTTATTCAGGGAGTGTTTACTCCTTTCTGGTGTATCTGGTACTTGATCTGAGCTCAAGTTATGCTTTGTACATGTGGATTTTCTAGAATGCGTGCTGAAATTTTTAAGTACATGATTTTGTGCAAACCGGGACAACCTAAACCGATGGTGCATTTAGGATAAAGGTAAGATATGTCATGTGATCGGGTTCTGGATCACCCACCACATTGTGGCCCACGTTCTTACATCACCGCCCCCGCACCATTTGGCTTCCGCAGGCTGAGGGGTGGTGACAAGTTGGTATCAGAGCATGGTTAAGAGAATTAGATTTTTGGACATAGGGTGTCTAAGCAAGGAATTGGGAAGGAGGTGTTTGGACAGACGCAGCCTGTGGCACTGATCGATTCCAGGATGGTTCTTTGCGGACTGCAGCCTTATGTGAACTACCTTGGAATCAGAAGTGGGACTACAGACGGTCTCTTAAAACATCCTCGGTTTGACTAAGGTTCTGGTTAGCTTTCGGTAAAGTGGGAATCGTATAGGATTAGACCATTATGAATATGGTTTATCTGATTGATCTGTGATTGTTTATGGTGTTTTTTGATGCTTTTTTTTTGCTTAGATCAGTTGCATCATACATCATACATGCATCTACACTATAGAGCCATTAGGAATGCTGCTGCTTTCTTCAGTTTAGAAATTAACCGCTATGTGTGCCCTTTCTTCTGTTGTGAAGCTTCAGCTATGGTAAATACTCATTATCAGTGAGATTACATTATGAGAATAAGAATGTGGACCCCGCTCCTCCCGTGAGCTCAAGAAGGAGACGAGGGGAAGTATACCTGTCACAGATTATGAGCCTAAGTTTGACCGATTAGTGCCGTATGCCCCTCAGGATAATAGGAAGATAAAGAGGTTTATAAGAGGCTTGGGGCTATGACGATAAGGCAAGTTTATAACGAGTACCAGTTAGTCTAAGGACTCGGGGTGCAACAAGATGCACCCGAAGCACGGGACGCTGAGAGGCTTATGGATGGTAGTTTAAACTTCCTTTCCCGCTGATCAGACGGTGGTTTGAGACTATTTAGTTTATTGAGAGAGATTAGATGGTGAAAGATGTTTCGTTAGGTTAGTTGTCAGATTTTAGATTTAGTATTATTGCATTTATTAGCACACGGGGTGCGCCGGATTTCAGAGTTCATATAACAGTTATCTGTCAATTATATCAGTCTGAATAATTCTATGACATAATGAGTACCACCCGTTTCAGTTCACGATCGGGATGAATGATCCGTACAAAGTAGGAAGAGATGACCCAGCAGGGAGTTATGGCAAGTACATCATTTCTGAAATATGTTTCTGTCTATGCACTTTTGATGTTAGTGCATTCATGTCTATTGTTGCACAGAGTTGTGCAATATTTTAGCATTTAACTATTAGTCATCTTTGTGATAAGTTTCTGAATCATACCATTGTAAGTCAATATTTGTTATTGAATGAGACGGTATTTGTGTTACACGCACCCCGGATGTATATTATTTTCTGATATATTTTCCCAGAGGTTGGATTTGTAATTTTGTTGGGACTTGGAATATTATGTGATTATGAAGCTGATGAATGAAATGAATGTCCCGAGGAGTTATTTGAGGTCCATTCTACGGGATTTTAATAATTTACAACATTTCATAAATCCCAGGTCATTTTGTCAAAAATTAGTTCGGACGGTAAAATGGTAATTTCATTAAAATTTACGGAAAATCACATATTGGGCATTCAAAGGTGGGCCGGCAGTTTGGGCCATGAGTTGGGGCAAATATTGGGCTTAAGTGGAGTATGGTGAGTTAGTATGGAAATTGTATAAAAAAGAAGTTAATCATTATGGAAACTTTCTTGGTTAACCATGTGTCATGACATCTAAGGTGGAAATCTTTCATGAAATCTCATCGAATGGCTAGAATTGTGTTGGAAGAGGATAATGCTAGGAATTATCCTAGATTTATCTACCTATTTGATTTATTAAAATCATTTGGTAGTTAAATAAATAAGTATATGAGTAGTAGTAGTAGAATATAAGTCATTACACAAAAACTTACCTCTCTCTCTACCTAAAAATGGCCGGCGCTTTCATGCTTCAACCATCGTGATTTTTCATCAATCTCTTCTTAATTCAAGCTTCAATATCAAGATTCATCAAAGATTAATCAATGTGAAGGATTTCCCTGGTTGATTAGTAAGGTTTTGTGATTGAAATCTTGAATTAATTCCTTCTTTTCTTTCTCTCATGAAGCTGAAAATTAAGAGTAAACCATGCCCAAATTTCTTCATCAATCCTTCTTAAATTGTTGAGGTAAGCTCAAATCCTTGGTGATTATTAGGCTAATGTTTATCTTCTCCATGATTCCTTGAGTTTGTGAAGTTTTGGAGATGATTGGAAAGCAGGTTCATGAACAACTTTAGATTTGAGTTAAAATCATGCTTGTTTTATGTTCTTGGGTGTATGTTGAGCATGGTTAATACTTGGGTTGAAGGTTGAATCATATGGGAAGGGTGGTTTTTGGGTGAGGCCGAAAATGATAAAGGTTTTTTGGTGTTGATGTTGGTTGAATTTTCATGAAGTTTAAGTGTTAGGTTGATGTTTTTTATGGAATAACTTTGTTGATTAAGTTGGAAAATGAATATGTAGAAAACTTGGTTGAGGTCGAAACCTTGGGTTGTTGTTTGACAAAAGTTTTTTGATGTTTTTGTTGTTAAAGTTTGGATTAAATGGAGTTTTAGTGAAGGAAAGAAAGTTTAAGGGCTAAAGTGACAAGTTGGATGAAGTTTGGGATGAAAATGAAAAGGGGCCGAAAAATCAGTCCCAAAACTAAAAGTTTGGGTAATTTTTGGTAAATTAGAGTTTTGGTGAAAAAGTGTCATTTTATGGAGTTAATTGGTAAATTGGTTAAGGAAATAAAGTTTAAGTATGGAAAATGACACTTTTGAAAGGTTTGGGGTTGAATTGTAAAAGGGCCGAAAGTTTCGGCCAAAACCGCAAAGGTTAGGAAAATCGGCAGTTTTTTGGTAATTTTGAATATTTGGGTTGTTTAATTGTATTAAATGATGATTTGGTGAAGTAAATGAAGTTAGAAATTGAAAGGAATCAATTTGGTAAAGTTTTGGGTAAAATTGAAAGTTGGGCAAAAATATGGGGGGTTGACCGAAATTAATGATGAAAGTTTGGGCAATTTTCATGATTAATTAGAAAAGAATTGAAAAGTGGAAAAAATGGAGTTGTGTCACTTTATGAAGTTTTAGGGTCAATTTGCACATTTTATGTAAATTTTGGTATTTTTTTGCAATTATGGAAAGTTTAAGTGAAAATGGCCCTTTATGTTATAAGTTAAGGAAATTGTGAACTTTCTGACAACTTTGGCATTTTGTGAAGTTTTGGGCTAAACTTGTAAGTTCTTAAAAAGCTTAAGGACCTAAATGGTAATTACGGATAAGTTACCTTAAGTTGAGAATTTTAGTTGAATAACTAGAATTCCTATGTTTCTGTAAATGTCAGTGTGATTCTCTATTCTGGGATTTTTCTGCTAGAAAGCAACTTCGGTGGCTTCAGTAGATTTATCCGATTATCGAGGTAAGGGTTCAACTTTATTAATATACATTCTGGCATATCATCCTGTATATTAGGCTAGTTGAGCCGAGTCCTGGGCCGGTGGTGGGGCCCTTGACTAGTCACGTGGTAAAGATTAGTGCTATCCAGATTTTGGGATTTTCTGGATTTTTGGATATTCTGGCATCTGCTATGTTATGCTATTGTCTGATCAGTCATGATTAGACTTTGACATTTGCGACAATCATCTGTGGGGAACCTACGCCCCTTCACTGGTACCATGCATCATCTGTTATCTATTGTCCCGAGACTGGCGACGGCCACCGGGCATTGTCATATTTGTCGATCTGGACTTCGGTCTATATCCATC
>JBBYHH010555095.1:0-10812 GCA_038382905.1 Daphne laureola
AAAGCAAAAATACCGCAACTCTGAGTTGCATGATCGTTCCTTCCCAGTAAATTTTCTTCAAAGTACCTATCTTTTTTTTAAGAAGTTCTCTCATGGCCAACGATGGCCATCCAAACGGGAGATCCATAACGTGAACCGAGAAGTCAACGGATTCAAAGGCAAGTGTGGACAATTGATCACCATGAAATAATTGACGAATGGGCTTTGACACATCCACCGCAACTCTAAGTTGCATGATCATTCCTTCCCAGTAAATTTCCTTCAAAGTACTTATCTTTTTTCCAAGAAGTTATCCTTGTCCTTTCGGTTGGATTAGTGCATTGTTTTCATGTATGTTACAAGGAAGACATCCAGGGTTTTTTGGGATGGAACGTTGTATATGGTGGATTTCGTGATTCGGGAACATTCTGATTCAGGTTGGGTGGTCTACTCATCATTTTGTGGTTGCGGATGGTCCGCAGGAGAAGTTGTTGGAACCGGCAAGGATAAGTTGGATGATCGCGAATGGGTGGGGTAACAAGTCTGAGCCACTCATTCGCTATTTTTTCTGGACTTGGCTTCATCAAATGATGGGGGCGTGGTGCTGGTTTGAGATGGTATCTGTGCAGGTGTTGCCTCTTGAGTGCTTGTGCTTTCCGGATATTTTTTGAGGGAATAGACTTTCTTGGACACACCTTGCGTGGCTATAACGGAGGAGGATGAATGTCTCGAGCAGACTCGCAGATGCTGCGAATGGATACTTACATGAAGACATATGGTAGTTGGAGAGAAGTCGTGCACACAGACATCACTTGGGATATTATATCTTTCATTGACTTTGCTCTCTTGTTGCTCTAGTGATTCTAGTTTTGTTTCTGGTTTTTTGTTTAAGACACTATTTGGTACTTTATTTCTCATTGGTCTTAAGCTTATGAGATAGTAGATATTATTATTTGGAGTTATTTATCTCTGTAGTCTTAAGCTATAGGGATGATAGTTTGTTTTATCCTCATTATCATGTAAGAGCGTTAGATATTGTGAGAGTATTATCCCTATTTAGTTTGTTTATCCAGGCAGAGGTTGTTCATCATTGAATGAATAGTCATTCCCGGTAAAAATAAATACAAATAAAGACAAAAAAAATGAAAGAACCTTATTACTCCTTTATACATTTATGAAAAATTAGCGCTCCCAATAGGGCTGCGCCACGTCACGTCACCTTTTTTTTTTCGGAAATCTTTTTTTTCGTGAATAGTAGCGCGCCCAATAGGACTGCGCCATGTCATTTTTTTTTTTTACTTTTAAAGTGTGTTCATTTATGGCATTTGTAGGAGAAATTTTATGAATTTTTGAAATTGATATGAAATTTGTGAGAGAATATTTCTAGAAGAAAAAAAAAATCAGTTTATTTTATTATTATTTTTTGTATTGATCCCCGAAGTTTTAGAGCTAATATCCTGAGTTTCTTATAGACTTCCAAATTACTCTACTTCTCAATTCTCATAATGTTATTCATATGGAAGTGTAACTGTTAATGAACAGTAGCGCCCAATAAAATCATACCCGGTGTTCACATACATTTACGGAAATCTTATTGTTGATGAACAGTAGCCGCCCAATGAAATCGTGCCACGTGTTCACATCAGTTTAGCTCCTTGCTCCAGTTTTTCTGTTTTTTCCTTCTTTGGATTTTCTTCTACCTCTTTAATTTTTCTTTTCTTTTTATAACATTCATATGCTTTTTTTTTTTTTAACATTCATACGTCTTTCTTTAAGTAAATCCATATCTCTTTACTTTTTTATTTATTTATAAAAGACTACACATCTTTAGTTATGGTATCATAATACTCCCTCCATCCCAAAAGTTTTACAGATGTATTTTTTTTAATTTTAATTTTACTTTTTTATTTTATTTTTTTTCGAAAGTCTTTTTATTTTTATTTTTTTGGAAGTCAAAACAGTAGCGCGCCCAATAGGGTTGCGCCACATCACCTTTTTTTTTTTACTTTTTTTGTTTTTGCTTTTAAAGTGTGTTCATTTATTCTATTTGTAGGAGAAATTTTATGAATTTTTAAAATTGATATGAAATTTGTGAGAAAACATTTCTAGAAAAAAAAATCAGTTTCTTTTATTATTATTTTTTGCATTGATCTCCGAAATTTTAGAGCTAATACCATAAGTTTCTTATAAACTTCCAAATTACACTATTTCTCAATTCTCATAATGTTATTCGTAATACATTTAAATTTATATTTTATTTTGCTATACCAATGACATAAATGACCTCAAACTTAGTTTTTTGTTTGATAAACTATTACATTTACACTTGTAACATAATATGGTATAATATGAAAAGTCATAAATCTAAAATTGAAATTTTATTTGTGATCAACGGATCATTAATTTCTCACTCATTTACAGTTTTTACTCAATATTACAACTTTATCTAATTCTTATAAATATTATAATTTAAATCCACTGTGAAGCGCGGTTAATATTATCACTCTATACATTTATGGAATTCCTACTGTTGATGAACAGTAGCACGCCCAATGGGACAGCGCTACATCACCTTTTTTTTTAACCTTTTAATTTATTTTTATTTTTTTATTTGTTTGCTTTTAAAAAAAAATTGCTTTTAAAGGCTACTATCCATTGGAGCGGCGCCATGTCACCTTTTTTTTTTATACTTTTTAAAAAAAATTCTGACTTTTAAAGTGTGTTCATTTATGCTATTTGTAGGAAAAATTATACTTTTTTCTTTTTAATTTTTTTTTCTTTTAAAGTGTATTCATTTATGCTATTTTAAGGATAAATTTTATGGATTTTAGAAATTGATACCATTTTTTTTAATTTTTTTTTAATTTGTATTGTTCCCAAAATTGATATAAAATGTTACAATTTATAGCTGCTGCAAAGCGCGCGTAATTGAAAACTTGTGTATGCTATCCATGATTGAATATTATTTTTTTAAAATTAGCAATTTAATTGGGTGTGTTCTTTATTTCTCTTTTACTTTCCTTCTTTCTTACTTTCTTGACATTTATGTTCATTTTCCTTTTTGATAATATGTACATAAATTAATAGTGTGTTCATGTGTGTAAATATGTTGTTCTTATCTTATATATTTTCATTTGGATTTTTGTTTGTTTATTAATTTTAGAAAAATCAAGCAAAAAGGTAAGATAAACTCGTGGTACCAATTTTTTGGCGCTCAAAAATTTATATTTTCGCGCGTAATTGAGTAATGAGCCTAGACCTATCGTAGACCATTTTCAGGTTTCCAATCGACCTAGAAAAATAGATTGGTGGTGATTCCGTCAAAATTATTGTCGCTACAGCTGAAGACTCTACTGGGGACTTGTTTGGCCACTTAGGGTCCCCCCCTCTCTTTTTGCTTGATTTATTACGACTCTATTCAATTACGGAAGTGGTACTGTTGATGAACAGTACCACTTCCAATCACAACACGTCACGTTATCCGTTTTATTCTTATTTTTTGTATTTTTTTGTTTGCTTTTTTTTTTTTCCTTCTGCTTTTAAAGTAGCACATCCAATATGGTTGTGTGACGCCATACATTTTATTTTTACTTTTTGTATTTTTTTAGTTATTTTCTTTAAAAAAAATTGCTTTTTTTTTAAAAAAAAATCCCTTCTTTTGCATTTAAAATAGCACAACCAATAGGGTTGTGCCATGTCATCCATTTTATTTTAATTTTTCTTCTTTTTTTAATTTTTTTCCTTTTTCTTTTAAATATTTTTTTCTTGTTTTGCTTTTAAAGTGTGTTCATTTATATTATTTATATGATAAAATTTATGAATTTTGGAAGTTGATGTGAAATTTGTGAGAGAACATTTTGAGAAAAAAAAAATTGTACCTTTATATATTTATGGAAAATCAATGTACTGTTTTGCAGATAAGCCCTTAAAGTTTGTTTTAGAGTGTTGTCATCTCTTCATTTTTAATAATTTTATTTTCAAGTGGAATAAATTAGAAAATTTTCATCTAAAATAATTGTCATCTTCATTTATTAATATGCTAATTAATTGTTGAGGACAATTATTTTTATCCTTATATTTGCAATAAAATGCCGCAACAAAGCACGAGTCTATAAATCTTATTTTTATTTATGTATTTATTTTATGTATGTATTTATTCGCGTGTTTATTCTGTGGCATACATAACATGGAACTCCCTCCCCAAGCTTCGACCAAACTAATTTCCTTTCTAAACGGAAAATGGTGTCATTGTACTTGTGAGATCTTATTCTCCAAGCCTTCACTGTTTCCTAGTAGGGAAGTAATGCTAACCCTGTGGGATTAATATTCCCCACATGGGTTCATGAAAACCTACGACCCGGATTAATCCATTCCTTACATGTCCCTCGTGGGTAAGGATTGGACCGTTGTTCTTCAACATCGGGATTTGGGAACCACCCTCAGCCTTTTTTATAAGACATTTCCTTGCATCTAATGGTCCACTTCCACACATTAGAACCAACCTTAGGATTCTCACCCGTACGTATTTTTGCACTCGGTAGATATGATGTATGTCTTTATGCTTTCTGACCTATATATTACTGTCATTGTTATGTTTTTTACTCTTCTTGTTATCTTGTTCTACATGCATACCATTCTGGTAATACACTTTTTTTTAAGAATACCATTGTCCATGGATAAATATGAACTCCTCCCATTGCCAATGAAGAGTCTTGGACTGCCACGATAGTGGAAACCCAGCTGGAGGCAATGGTCATCTCTAAATCAACACAAAATTGTCAAGGAGATTGTCTTACACGAGTTGCCAGAGTGACAAAGGAAGGATCTCAAGATCACATGACATTGGCTAGTTACACAAGATTTGACAACTCAATGAACTTTCAAGGCACCCAAGCGATTACACCAAGCTAGATGACATCAGTAGAGTCGTCTAAAATTTTGTGCTAAAGACATTTTTTTCTTTTACTCATTATCAATTCAATCTTTCATTTATATAATTGTACATTTTTTTGTATATAATTTATACAAATTGGTGCTCCTTTTTTTTATTTTTTATTTATTATTATTCATGACATTTGCATGCATCATATTTCTTTCTAATTATTAATGACACACCTCCGAACTTGTGCATCAATTATGCATTTAATCATTTTTCATCTTTAGACATTTCATTGGACGTTTTCATTCTTAAAGTTGGAACTGACATAAGTGAAAAACATGAGGAGCTTATTTGTGGCATGGTACGGTAACTTCTCGCAAGTAGTCTTTAAGCTAGGTTCAAGACGTTGGTCAATGCAAATTCTCCCTGAATTTACTCCAATCTTTGAGAGCTTTCCAAGATAACTTGAAAGTTAAAATTACCTAGATTTAGTCCAATATCTAGGGCATTGTCTTTGTTACAATGGACATCTGCTATTCTTTTTCTTGAAATGAGAAGGGGTAAAATACACACTTTGGCATCCTCCAGTAAAACTTCACATCATAGTTCTACCTTCTCCATTTCTAGATTCTTTCATTCAGCCACAACATAAAAATGTCACCGATGATCTAAAACGAGGACTTAATGATGTTTATCTCAAAGACATTGCTAAGTCTAATGAGATCGATTTTGGGTGTGATCTTTCAATTTTTATGTGATTCATTTAGAGAAATATTGTCTCAACCAAAGCATCGACGGTCAAACATACACTCAGAGAGTTCTTTTGAAGATCATTCATCTCAAAGATTCATCAAAAGAAATGTTATTCACAAAAAATGGCCGGGAGGGGGGGTATGAGAATGAAAATACCTTTCAGAGTATTACTACATTATCAAGGTTGTGATCAATTCAAGATTTCTTCAATTTCTCAGTCTCCAAAGTCAGATCAAAGATCAAGACAGTTTCATCACATGAATACCCATGGCTCACGAAACGATTGAGAAAATAGAAAAAAAGTCAATGTAAATTCTATTCCGCTGTCTTTAGCTTGAAAATGTTGAAGTTGTGAATAGTGCTATCAGCCATTTGACTTTGCATTTTAGTCGGTAGTAAATGCATAAAATCGCAAGTCAAACAACATTCAACCTAGCAAAAAGAAGAAGAAAAAACAAAAAGAAAGAAAGGAAGAATGAAAAAAATTGTGCCATATATGAAGTCTAAACTGAAAACCTACAAAGACGGTTTAGAATGAAAACACAATATGAAACAGTTTTCATCATCCTAATGATATGGAGGGCAAGAAAAAAATCTCAAGGAGTATCAACCACTTTCAAGTTCCTGAAGGGTAGTTCACACATCATGAGAGTTGAGGGGCAACATTTGAAGTCGTTCTTATTGGATAAGGTGATGATTTCGTGATGGGCACTATCAAGTTTTACAAAGAAGTCAAGTCGCTCATTGGTGACAACCAGACTTTTCTCTTGAATCATCCTTCTCTTTAGCCTCCTATCAATTATGGATACCATTTATTCTCCTTATAGAGCCATTCACCTGATAGATCTATTTCTTCACCAGATCTTATCATCCATACAATTTTTCTCCACCTAAGCCCGTTCTTTGTTCTAAAAAAGCCTTTTTTCCTATCATCACACATTTTACTTCTTCAAGTTCAAAACGGGAAGAATAACATAGATATAATAAAGATACAAGGACCATAATATATTTTGTCAACCTCTACAAATTGATCAGAGTTTTCTTCAAGGACCAACCATTAAAGATTAATGAATGTGGATCACACGTAAGGACATGGTTTAAAGACTTTTGTGGAGAATGTGCAATTTTGTGGTCACATTTCGGGGCAAATGGATCAATCACTCATATAATTGTTCTCGGGGCCAAAAAGGATCAATGACTGGACATCAATAATGGTTTTGGTATTGAGGCTAAGGTAAGTTCACAGGGAAGAGATCCACAAGGTAAGTTCAGAAAATGTTCTTGCATCTATCATGCATCATTTGTTTTCATTAAAGAGCATCGTGGTTTTTATGAAGGTATTGTCAACTACTTTAAACATCAGACATTTTCAAAAGTCATGCATCATGGTCATTATGCACACTGTCATTCATTCATTTTCAAATCTAGGTTTTTAAGGGACACATCAAGCAAAGACTTGAATGCGCACTATTTGAATATCCATTTTGGGATCAAGGCAAAAGGTTTGAGCGAGCTCTTGAAATATTAAGATGGAAAAACAAGCCATGTACTCTTTGCAGTCTCCACGAGTATTATTAAAACTTCTTGCATTTTCATGATCCCATGTCATTCTGTCGTTTCTTCTCATGCATAAGGGGCATGTTGAAAATTTCACATGGTCAAGGATCCTCATTTTAAAAAGTTTGCTCGTTTTGTGCGATTTCTCATTGAAATTAGTCATTTCGTCAAACTTCACTCATTTTTAGAAATTCGTTCGTTTTGTGTGATTTCTCATTGAAGTTTAGTCATTTCGTCAAACTTCACTCATTTTTAGAAATTTTCTCGTTTTGTGCAATTTCTCATTGAAGTTTAGTCATTTCATCAAACTTCACTCATTTTTAGAAATTCGCTCATTCCGTGCGGTTTCTCATTGAAGTTTAGTCTTTTTTTTTTAAACTTCACTCATTTTCAGACGTTCGCTCATTTTGTGGAATTTCCCAATTTGAAGTTTTGTTGTTTCGTCAAACTTCACACATTTTTAGAAATCCGTTCGTTTTGTGGGATTTCTCATTTTGAAGTTTCGTCATTTTATCAAACTGCACCCATTTTCAGAAATTCACTTGTTTTTTGGGATTTCTTCTTTTGAAGTTTCGTCATTTCATCAAACTTCACACATTTTCATAAATTCGCTCATTTTGTGAAATTTCTTCTTTTGAAGTTTCGTCATTTCATCAAACTTCACACATTTTCAGAAATTCGCTCATTTTGTGAGATTTCTCATTTTGAAGTTTCATGGTCAAACTTCACCCATTTTCAGAAATTCGCTCGTTTTGTGAGATTTCTCATTTTGAAGTTTCATGGTCAAACTTCACCCATTTTCAGAAATTCACTCGTTTTGTGGGATTTCTTCTTTTGAAGTTTCGTCATTGCGTCAAACTTCACACATTTTCAGAAATTCGCTTGTTTTATGGGATTTCTTCTTTTGAAGTTTCATCGTTTTGTCAAACTTCACTCATTTTAAAAAATTCGCTTGTTTTGTGGGATTTATCATTTTGAAAGTTTAGTCGTTTTGTCAAACTTTGTCATATTTTTGAAATTCGCTCATTTTGTGGAATTTCTCACTTGGAAGTTTAGTCATTTTATGAAACTTCTCCTCATTTTCGATCAGTCACTATTTTCAACAACGACAAGGAAGGTTCATTAGCATCAACTCAGAGATAAAGATTTCTCTCCCCAAATGGTAAGAAAGTTCTCATCATTTCAAAATCAGTCAAGATTTTTCACTCAAAGGCAATGAAGGTTCCTTAGCCTCGAATAGTGGGAAGGTTCTCATTATTCAACTCAATAGGAAGGTTCCTATTGAGAGAATCAAGGAAGGTTACTTCACTTCACAGATAATAAAAAAGTTCTTGTTATCTAATCTCAACAGTCTTTCATCAAATTTTACTGAGCATTGGGAAGGTTCCAAATCTCGCACCTCTGGGGGTAAGGAAGGTTCCTTAACCTCAAATTGTAGGAATATTTCCACTATTCAACTCAACAGGAAGGTTTTTATTGAGAGAAGTAAGTAAGATTCCTTCGCTTCACATATAACAAGAAGGTTCTTGTCATTCATTTTTTACTGAGTTTTGGGAAGGTTCTCAATCTCAAATCTTGGGTTAAGGAAGGTTCCTTAACCTTGAATAGCGGGAAGGTTTCCCCTACTTAAATCAATAGGAAGGTTACCATTGAGAGAAGCAAGGAAAGTTCATTCGCTTCACGGATAATGAGAAGGTTCTTGATATCCGAACATAGCTTTCAATAATCAGTCATTCAACTATTTTTACCGAGCATTGGGAAGGTTCTCAATCTCACATATTTGGGGTAAAGAAGGTTCCTTATCCTCAAATAGTGGGAAGGTTTCCACTATTCAACTTAATAGGAAAGTTCTTATTGAGAGAAGCAATGAAGGTTCCTTCGCTTCAGAGATAATGAGAAGGTTCTTGTTATCTAATTGCAACTTTCATTTCATCAACTTTTATCGAGTATTGGAAAGGTTCTCAATCTCAAATTTTGAGGTAAGGAAGGTTCCTTAACCTCGAATAGTGGGAAGGTTTCCGTTATTTAACTCAATAGCAAGGTTTCTATTGAGAGAAGCAAGGAAGGTTCATTCGCTTCACGAATAATGAGAAGGTTCTTGTTATTCGATCCAATCACCTCAGTCATAAACTATTTTACCGAGCATTGACAAGGTTCCCATTCTTGAATTTTGGGGTAAAGAAGGTTCTTTAACCTCGAATAGCGGGAAGGTTTTCGCTATTCAACTCAATAGGAAGGCTCCTATTAAGGTGAAGGAAAGAAAGGTTTCTTCCATTCACTAGTGACGAGAAGGTTCTCATCATCTGATCACTACATTCATCACATTTATTTGAGGAAATGAGAAGGTTCTCATCCTCACATCTTTTTTGGGGCAAAGAAGGTTCTTTAGCCTCGAATGGTAGGAAGGTTTCCATCATTCAACTAAATTGGAAGGTTTTGGTTAAGCGGAGCAAGGAAGGTTCCTTCACTTTGGAAAGGTAAGAAAAGTTTCTTTCTTTCATGGATAATAAGAAAGTTCTCATTATTCTCCAAACAAAATTTGGGGTCATCCTAGTTTGCATGGTCCATGTTCTATGAATCATGAAAAAAGGGGCAACTGTTGACACCCAATTTTGCCCGGGAGATTGACTAACCATCATGTTAACCAATTTTGATCTAAACTAACTAGCCTAGGGCTTGATTTGCGTAAATTAGAAGAGGTGGGGCTCAATTGCCCTTTTGAGAAAACCTTAAAATTTCACGAGGAGCTGGAAACTTGGCTCTGATCTTTCACAACAACAAAAAAACATCTTCTTTGTACCACCGCCTATCTCCTCTTCCATGACCTCCTCCATACCTTTCACCATCTCTGCCTAGCCCTTACTAACTTCACCCCAACCCCTACACAAGATAAATCGGAGCCAAACAGAGAGCAAGAACTCAACAACAAAACAGAGAACATTTGTATTTTTGTCTCTGTTCTTCATCACCCGAGCCAACCCTCCACCACTTATTCCGTCTTCACTTCACACCAGAGCCACTGCCAAGGCACTTTCCCTCACCTTAGGTAGCCGCTGAGCTAACTCCAACTGCCGGAGAGCTGCAATCCGCCGAGAAACAGAAACAAGACCGCCAACCGGATCCAGCTTCAACCTGTAAGAAAATTACTGTTTGGTCATTTACTTAGACCACACACTTTTTCTTCCCTAAAATATGGTCATCATAGAAGATCCATTTTCATAGGATAAATGCTATTAATATTGAAAATAGTTAATTAATTACATGATATCATTATATCCTTTACTTTGATCGACAGTCAAGATTAAGTCTGGGAAACCCTAATCCTCCTTAAATTCGGTCCTCTCTCCACCTATAAAATAAGCCTTTGTTCCATCACAAAGACTACTTTACGAATCAACACATTAGAGTTTAGGTCAGGAGAAAGAAACCTTATAAACTCCCATAAATAGTTCACAATCGGATCTGATCTCCAATCTGCACCAGCAGTCAGCAACATCAGGAACACACAGCAGTAGAAGACATCAACAACATATAGCAGCAACATCACAGATCAACTGCATCAAGATATTTGGAGGTAATCTTTATGTTTATTAAGATTCAATCGTATTCATGATAGCAGTGTAGTTCAAGATCACAAGATTCAT
>JBBYHH010555206.1:0-10811 GCA_038382905.1 Daphne laureola
AACCTTGCATCATCCGTTTTTTTTATAGTATTTACATCAAAGTTAGCTCCAACTTAGTTTCCACAATTTGCAATTACCGTATTGGAAGGGCAATGGGGTCAAGTCCACACATTGCTTATCCGTGACCATCAAATAATTGTATGTTTCACTTTCATAACATTGTGACTCGCCTCACACTATTAACTACAAAACAAAATTGATGACCAAGTCAGACCAGACTAACTTCTCCTATTAATCGAGTCTAGCTCCAGCCGAGCTCGAGTTCGAGTTGTTTGTTCAATTTTCATCTCTATCCATCACAAATAAAATCAATGATTTTGTACTTTTTTTTTTTTCTTTCCCTAATTTACTAACATTGAATTTAGAATTGATATACACAATAGTCTAGAGATCTATCTATACAATGATTTTGTCCTCTATTCTGATGATCACTTGCATAAAATTATCAGTGATCAGTCACCATGCATTTGCTCAAGCAATTGAACAACCTAACACTAATTAATCAACAGAAAGATTTCAACTAAAACAGCTTTGAAGAAGAACAATTTGCTGCACAACTGATAAGGCATGAGAGCAATCCATTAGTCCCTGCACCTGCAGGATCTCTGGTTCTTGAGTCATCTCCCACCCTTCTTTCCAGAACTCTCACAAACTCATCCGAGCTTAAGCTACCATCGCGATTCGCATCGAACAAGTGAAATATTATGTCAATCACATTGTTTGTGATATTAATCCCACATACCTAGCTTGCACATCAACAAACAACAAATTGTTAGTATACTTTTTGTTTTGAATATTACCAATACTAGTAAATGTTTTAAGTTAATGACTTAAATCCATCAGTAAACGTTTTAGGGTAAATTGCAAAAGAAAGCTGGATTTGAGCTATTGAGTGGCTTAATTGTAACAAATTTAATGAACTCTAAGATTACTTGTGATAGAAGTAACAGTTTGAATGTTTATACATACTTGAGAAGCAGCTCTCTGGAAATCTCTCTTTGTCAATGTCCCATTTGCTCTTCCATAGCTGATAATGGCTAAGGAGAAGGACTGCAATTCTCGTCGAAGCTCTGCGAAATCCTCGAATTCCTTGAAGCTAATCCCGACATCTCGGAGCCGAGGATCGTTTTCAAGCTCCTCCACCAGGTCCAGCAGCTTGTTCACATCGCCAATGTCAGCTGCCGCCACCAGGGACAAGGCGAAATCTTTACCGGATATGGTCCCATTTGATTTGAAATCATAGTGTTTGAACTCCAACTTCAAAATCTGGAAACCACAGACACCTAATTGAACACAACCGTAAACTTCAGTGACCAATGATGTAATTTACCCCGTAACTTACTTCATCTTGTAGATCTCGCAAGAACTGGACGAAACTCTGGTGTTTCAGGCGGGAGCCGCCGTCCTTGCCGAAAAAATGCTCCAACAGGCCGCCGTCGTCCACCGGCTCCGCCTTGAACCCGAGCCTGCTCCGGCCATCCTTGTGAATCCTGTTCTGTGCTCTCATCAAAGTCACCACTTTCTTAAACTCTTTTCGATCTATCTCTCTGCAATATTCATGTAATTAAAAAACAATTATTCCCCTGAAATTTATAATTTCCATGGATTCCGATATAGAACTTGCCCGTCATTGTTCACATCGAACATTTTGAACGCCACTGAGAAGCTTGATTCAGGAATCTTCAACAGGGTCACGAACAACATGTACCTGCAGAAATTTTTCTATTACCAGAGAAGAACAAAAACAGAGTACAGAAAGAAAAATTGAAACTTTTTTTTTTTACTCTGGAAATGATATGAGACCGTCGTTGTTAGTATCAAAAAGCATGAAGAATTCGGAAGGAGGACAATGGAGCTCGCCGAGGGGACTCTCGCCTCTTAGGAATCCAGCTCTCACATTATGAGATTCCGACGGAGGAAACACCGGAACTATCGCCCTCATCAGATCCGCCGGCGTCATCAGAGCTTCTCCGCCGGCGGATTTCTGAGACGCAAAATATTCAAACACCTGTGAAGAAAAACGGTAAGTGGTGGCCCATACAAATTCTTTCAGAAATCACAACTAAACTGGAAAAATGAAACCTTTTCTGGAGGACTCTGCGTTCGGATTCTCTTCTCATAATTGAAGAAAACCCTTCTCCGGTACGACTCTGAAAAAAAAAAAATTGATCTTTGTTAGCTTATAAATGTACCCACTTGAAGGATTTTCATGTTTATTAATATAATCTGACCTCCAAAAAGAAATCTTGGTTTTTTATGAGGAATCGATTTACGAATATCATTAGCTCCGGTGGCCCGAGTGGCGGCGCCTTCGTCGGAATCAGCGAGCGCGACGAAGGAATTCAGACCGAGGAAAGAATCCGAGCAGTAACAGAACCCTAAGCTGGCGGCGGCGACCACAACTCCAGAAGAAATCGATCTCAGAAACAGCTGAAACAACGTGCCCCTGTCTTGATTCTGCGGCCCATAGTTTTCAGACCGACCGGCGAATGAACAGAATGCGGCGACGGAGGACGGCGACGGTGACGCGGAGGAGCAGGCGGAGCGTCGGAAGGAAGGAGACAATTGCGACGATAATCTGGATAAAATGGCGCAAGAAAACATAGTACTAGTAAAAGTTTCGATCTTGGGTTGTAAGATTAATGGGATTGATCGGAAAATTTATTAGATTTGTGTTTGGATTGGAATTGTGTGGACGGCGGAGACTGCGGTGGTTATGACCGAGAGCGGCGGAGATTTACACGCTCTTTGAAAATTCAAATTCTGTTCTTACCGCGGTCCTTGGGTTTCAGAAGGAGCGAGTCTTCTTCTCCCGCCCTCGAACTCGGTACTGATGTTTTGAGTTTGTATCAAGTTTGCCACTAAAGTTTACTTTCTTCAAAATTGGCCATTGAAACTTTCTAATGGGCTCAAATAGGTGCTGAATGCTGATAACTCCAAGAGTGTAGTGTAACCATGAAGATCAGTTGAGCAAGTCTAGGAATTGGGCAAGATTTCACTAGCACCCCAAATTTGATGGATTGGTAAATTAAGGATTAAATGATAATGTGTTGGCAAAAAATTGCCCACTAAGACCCAGAAAAGAATTAGTATAAATTCGATGGCGAAAAAATTTATAGAACCAAAAAATGCTTAAATATTAAAGGTTTAATCATCTCTTACTCTCATCAACTATATTCCCTTATTTCATAACATATTGACTCACGGTTAGACATTTTAGTTCTTTGAGCATTTGATGTTACTGACTTTCAGAAAATATTGCAATTTTAATCTTTGAGATTTCATAAATCTCTTTTAGGTATCTTAAAGTTATAAAACGTTCAATAAAATTTGTATTTGATTTTTAAATTTGCAAGCATACTTCATTTTTTTTGTTTCTAGACTCAACTAAGTCTTGTTAAAATTCCTCTTTTAATTTCTTCTGTTTAGACATTTTATCAGATCGAACCTTAGAGTTTTAAGGATTTACAAGAAATGTACTAAACCATTAAAAATAATGTATGACGGTTATGTCATGCAGAACGAATTACCGAATCAATTGATTAAAGTGTTTGAATTTACAGAATTAAGAGATTAAATTAGTACATTTTATAGTTTAGGACTAAAGTGCTTGAATTAATATAGTTTAATGAACTATTTGATAATAAAGGCAATGTTAAATTACCCCATTTACTTAATTTGTTATCCACAAGAATGAACACATGTAAGTTCTTTTAACTATCAAAGTTAAGCATTTCACTTGATTTGAATTTTTTTAATTAATAAATCGGTTTCACTACAAAAATGCAGCAAGGGGCAAAAGAAAAAAAAAATAATAATAAAACCAATGGCCAAAAGCAAAACTCAACAATTACAATAAGATTCTAACCCCTGGTGCTAAAAGTACAAGAGGCTACAATGTAAACTTCTTCCATTCCTCTAAGCCTAAATTGAGTGAATCATTACAACAAAGATGTTGTGTTTTACTTGGGACTTCGTCAATTTTTTCTTTTCGATAATAATGGATGTTACTAAGATTTGAGAGTCCAATGATTAATCTAATTCAATCCGGCGGTTCATGCAGTGAAGACAATATTTGAAGAGACAAAGGGTTTGGACCCCGTGGGATCTCATCAGACGCTCAAATTAATCTTGTTCCAGTTAAGAAATATTAGAAAATGTTGAGAGAATAAATAAGATACTTGGGTATCTTGATATTTATATAATAGTCCTAACGTAGAGATAGAAAAGTACTAATGGTAATGGATGATTAAAGAGAGTCAATCTCTTTCAATTGGACAGATGTTATATTAAGCCTTAGCCCCGAGCTTAGTTGGCTGTGGCGAAGTCAAGAATTTTAATTCGAGGTGATAAAAACGACTCGATTCATTGAAATGTTTAAAGTACACCCTTCATCCCAAAATAATTTCACATTTCATTTTCGGATTGTCCTTGGATTTTTTTTCACTTTCCTAATTATTATCTTTTTCAAAATTATCAAATTATCCATACTTTATATTTATTTATTTTATCTCATTTTTTGTGCAATATTTACTCAATGGCAATTATGTCAATTCATAAAATCTTACATTCACACTAATCTCCGCACCTACACAAAGTGAGATTATTTGGGGCAGATGGAATTAGGAAATTGGGAAAGAAAATTAGTAGGGTATAACAGTATAGCTGCTTTGGCATAATGAGTTTTATAAATTGTGAGTGGAGTGGTGGGTTAGATCATGTAATTGTTTAAAAAAAATAAATTGAGTTGGATGTTGGGCTATTATACAACTTGGACTAATTTAATTAATAAAATCAATTGAGTTAATGTGAAATTAGGCTGAATTAATATAGATAAATTAAAATTAAATCCTCAAACTAATCTAAATGTATACTATACATTCCTAGTTTATAAAAATTTATGGGATAGCACTGCCACCTCCGGTCAAAGCATACCTCCGCCACTGCTAGTTTGGTTAAGCCCATATATACCACCAATTTGTCCTCTCCTCCGGAAAGTGGAGCATGGATTGATGGATCCATATACTATGTCTAAGCTTCTAGATGTTATGATTCTCATCTTGTGATGGAAGAAATTGAAAGTTTCACTAAATCTAGCAGCGTTCTCATAATTTATCCTAGATCAAATCAATAATCTCTATCCAATTTCGACATGTATGTGTGACCAATTACGACATGATGGAGCCTCCCACAACTTACACCTTCGCACATAACTGATAAATACTCTGTTTGTCCCGAACGTATTGTCACAATATCAAACTTTTTTTATCCCAAATAAATTAGTCATTTCACACTTTTGTTTTATTTTAGTTCACTTTTACCCTTACATATGCATTCACACATAAAATCTAAAAAATGGGTTGGGAAGGATGAGAATGAGTTTGAAATGGATAACGATAGAAATTTATGTAAAATGAGTTAATAATCAAAGATAATCTTAATCTATACCCACACAAAAATGAATTAAAAGTGACTATATTTAAGATGGAGAGAGTATATATACACATTTTCCCCCGGTTTCTTTTGTTTTCTGAAATTATCAAATTGATTTTTCCTCTTAAATTTAACGACAGTTAAAATCTAGTATTTCAGTTTTGTTTTCTAAAATGTTTAACAAACGAATACACCATTTGTTATTAAAATCTTATGATATGACTAATTTCTATATCTGAACATAATCAAAGATTAAACTAACCAACCAACAAACGGATATTCTAGCATCTCCCTATTTGGAGATTAAATATGAATTTTGATACAACAAACTTTAAATATATGATATTTCTTAATCTCATTTCAGCTAAAATTTTAAGTAGGAATTGAGCTGCACCAACTTACTCAATAACCATCAAACCTTGTATTGATGTATGTTAGTGTGGATTTTGGAATCAATATACGAACTCATTTATACAGATATTTGAACATATGAAACTTTTTAAGTCGTACTTGAACTTCTCACAAACTAAGCTTAAGCGGACTTGAACCGAGCTCAATTACTTCGAACTAGAATCAAGTCAAATAGTTCTGTAATGAAGACATTAGATGTAATTTGTTAAAAGAGAACATAAAGATTTTTTGATTTTCATAGGTTTATCCACATTAATATTAAGGGCAAAGTTGTTGTACTTGCAGGCATAGAATTCCACTGCTGGGAGGTCAAAGAGATGTACTTCAAGCTAGAATCAAGTCAAATAGTTTCGAGTCGAAACTCCAGTTTCAGATATTTGAGCTCGATTGAGTTTACTAATATAAAATTACCCTACTTTCGAGTACCTTTAATTGGAAGGCAAACATGAACTCATGCTCTCCACAACAAAATGACTAAAATGCAAGTATGACATAACAACGTTGGACTAGAGTATGTGTCTGCAAATCAAGCCCACAGTTATAGATGGAGCTCATCTGTAACTGTGGGCTGTGCACAAAGTTCACTTGTATTGATTTGAAGACACATACTCTAGTCCAACGTTGTTATGTCATACTTGCATTTTAGCCATTTAGCTCTGGATAGCATGAGTTTATGCTTGCCTTCTAATTGAATGTACCCGAAAGTAGGGTAATTTTGTAATAGTAAACTCAACCGAGCTCAAATATCTGAAACTTAAGCTTCGACTCGAAACTATTTGGCTTGATTCTAGCTTGAAGTAATTCTCTTTGACCTCCGAGCAGTGGAATTCTCTGCCTGCAAGCACAACAACTTTGCCCTTAATATTAATGTGGATAAACCTATGAAAATAAAAAAATCTTTATGTTCTCTTTTAACAAGTTACATCTAATGTCTCCATTACAGATCAGTAATGACTGCTTACCTGTGCCCAGACACTTGTTCTTGAGACATGACACCATCTTGCCCACCAGTGTGCTGAGATGTGATGGGCATTATCTACATAAGCAAATTAGACAAAAACATTCCTTCCTCAGTAATGCTGGATCCAGGTGTTGTCCCACTAGCTGCACCCGCATCTTCAGGTGCAGGTTGCATAGCAAGCCGCTCGGGATTTGTTTCCTCAGCTTTAAGTTCAGCCCCAGCGAACACAGTCCTTAATAACTTAAGAAGATTGGACATCTGTCCCTCAAATTCTTGGTTGGTTGACATCCCGCTAGCTGTAGGTACATTGATGCTGATACTCCTTGTCGGCTGTTGTCTTGAATTAGGATTTAAAGATGACCCTGCAATTGATAGGAGGCTTCTATTTATTTCTTAACACTTAATGCTACAATAGAACACGGGTAGACACTAGTATTAATTTAGGACAAGCAGCTGGACTGCTTTAAAATAAAAAAGGAAAAACATCCAAAAAACAAACTTGATGGCACTTATGCCAAGTTCTTTCTATAAAGGAATTTCTCAAAATCTTCAAAATTAAAGTTTCCCTCACACAAAATCTCCCTCCATTTTCCAAAAAAACTAACATTTCTATCTAAAATGTGCCAAACAACACGCCTTAGTCACTTAAATAACATCATTTCTTAAGAAGCCAGTAATAAGCCAGAGCAACAAGTTAAAGACCATACGAAACTGTCAACAGAATACAAATCTGCAAGAAGATTAAATTTAACATAACGCAAAACTGACATTACCATCTCTTGCATTCCCTTCAGGGTTTTGTTGTTGCACAGAAACTGGCGGAAAGCTCAGGTTGTAGACCATCAAAAAGAGACTCATTCACTGCTTGATTGGTAGTCAGCATTGCTACTGATGCGCAAATTATCATTCCAAGAATTTATGAAAAACACCATAAATAAGCACATGAGCAGGAAAAACAAAATAACATGAACTGGGAGAAAAAAACTTGCTGATGGCATGACACAATAGCATACCTCTTCTTATCTGTATATCATTATGCCTACTGCCAAGGCTGGGCTGTGCAGACATCACAGGAATGGCACCAAAGCCTCCTGGTTCGAAAGGAAGGGGCTAGAGGAACACCAAAATCAGCAAAAACTAAACGAAAAAGTTCTCCCAGGACCAAGTTTATAATAAGATGAAGAGAGCATGCCTGAACCATGGCAGGGTTAGGACCAGTTGGGGAAATGCAAACTGCAGGTCCGGCATTAACGACAGCTTCAATCTGCAAAATCAGACCATGTAAAAACTTATGGCAGGTTGTTCACTTGTAAGAAACAGTATAGTACAGCAGCAACGTAGAAATCTTACCGGAGCTTCTACCGACCATCTTGTCATGGCTGTACGACCAAGTTCAAGCAAAAGTGATCCGAGGTTGTGCAGCAGTACCCCAGTTCTCCATGTATTGGACTGGATGCCTGCTCGAGCTGCAGCTTCAGTTATATTTCCCTGCTCCAACAGCTGTCTTGCAGGTTGCTGCCGATTAAAATGCAATTAGTAGAAGTTACAAAACTGGGATTCTTGCATCCACCAAGAGAGTAACACAACAAGCACTTTGCTATGTGCACAAACAAAAAATTGTTGATGAGGATCTAACACAATATTATATGCCTTAGAAACTGAGCATTATCCAAGTTCAACTGAAACTAACCCACATAGTTTGGTTTGCAGAAAAATGGGAAGAAAAAGATGAATAAGTGGTTACAAACACACATTAACACGATCTCCAACTTGTTCAACAGGTAGCAGACTGGTAGACGGCAACAACTCCACCAATGATGCAAGTGTAGGGAACCTTTCTTGTGCAGTGGCTGAAGTTGATGCAGAAGTTGATTCTCTGTTCCCATCCCTAACCAAGGCAGCTTGAGGATCATTTACCTCACCTCTAACTAAAAGAGAAGTGGGCCCCAATCTCAGTGTAATGGACAACAATATTAATCTGTCAAATAAAAATAGGCATTGCTATTATAAGGAACTCACAGAGGATCTCAAACTCCTGCAGAAATTGAGAAAAAGTTGTAGAAGAATCTGGAAGAACCTGCACACACACACAAAAAAAAAAGATTGGGAAAAAAGTAGCCATAATGATGATGTTCATTGATAACAGAAGGTACACTAAGTAGATGCTCTTTATCAAACCAACAGGTACTGCGACTCACAGGAGGCTGCAGAGGCTCCAATGGAACAGCTGGGAGAAGTCCAAATGCACTTTGTGGTCTACCAGTTTGACTCCCTGCAATAGCTAGTCCAGGTTGACGCTGAGATGAATCTGTTGTGAGACCAGCACCACCAGTCCTCTCAGAGCCTTGTGAACCATGTAAAATGAATTTGTGACCAAAGATAATCTTAATCTATAAAAAAAAAAATGACAATATATTTGAGACAGAGAGAGTATACACTTTTTTTTTCCCGCGTTTCTTTTATTTTCTGAAATTATCTAATTGATTTTTCCTTTCTTAAATTTAACGACCGTTAAAATCTAGTATTTCAGTTTCGTTTTCTAAAATGTTTAACAAAAGAGTAAACCATTTTTCATTAAAATCTTATGATATGACTAATTTCTATACCTGAACATAATCAAAGATTAAACTAACCAACTAACTATTATTAAAAAAAAAACTAACCAACTAACAAACGGATATTCTAGCATCTCTCAGTTTGGAGATTAAATATGAAATTTGATACAACAAACTTTAAATATATGATTCTTGATCTCAATAATTTAAACTCTGAAATAATTTAAAGGTTATTACCATATAAGATACGTCAAATCTAATCTAATGGCGTCATTAGTCCCAAACAATTCCTGACATAACAAATTCATCTAAAATCTTTCTTCTTAAGATTCTTTTTTCTTAAAATTCAAGCACTTGAATTTCAGCGTTCTCCCTTGTCATTTTCTAACCCTTAACACAGGTTTCGGTAAGTACTATAAATGAAAATTAATGCAATCTGAAACTGATATAAATGAAATATTAAACAACCTTACTCACTCCTACTATTCACTGAATCATTCCTCTTCTCAAAGCTCCATTCCACTTCCACATATGTGACATTAACATTCCTCTTCACCGCCTCTATCTGTAAATTCCAGAGAAAAAAGGGGTGAGGTTTTGTATGAATCAGCAAAGCAAGTAAAAATATTCACCATCAACAATATTAAATCTAACTTAAACATGCTTATTTCCTACTTAAGAACCAGTCAATGTATTAAATATCATTGGCATTCCATCAAAACAATGACCGGACCAGACTTAGATCACAATCAATCAATCCTCTTTCACTTGGCTCTTATCATGTGTGACCTGGTAAAAGCATTTTTCGACCACTTACCTGTCCGGAAACAGCTGAGATCATAGCTGATGGACAAATAACTTTCATGTTTTCCAACTGTTCTCCATGCTTTGCGAAGTACTTAACAAATTCTGTTGCATTTCCTTGTTCCTTGTTCCTTGCCGATCTCCACAGTAGCTGTTTCCAATTTCTGGACAAACTTCAAATCTTGTGCCTCCCAATAATCCATCTTGAAACCAGACACTTCTTCCAGAGGAGGAATACGTGTTGTCACCTTGAAAGAAATTGATTTCAGTAATGAAATGGAAGATGATGAAACACAGGAGAAAAAAGTGACGGGAAGAAAGAATTAAGAGTTTATGCGCACCTTCTTCTTGCCGCTTCTTACCCTCCCCTGAATCTTTGTAGTGAACCGTGCATTAGAAATAAAAGCAATGAGTTAAAAAACAAAAAAACAAATAGTGTGCAGAAAAAGGAAAGAAAGAAAGAGTTTGTGCACCATGGACTTGGAGAATGACACATAAATGGTCTTCAATCCAGACATCATTTTCAGAAGGAATGCAATTGCAGGCACCTCAACATCAGTTAAGTAGCACAAATGAATATGGAGGGTCTCTACTCCTTCGAATGAAGATACAACATTTTTCTTGCTCAACAGCTTAATTATTATCTC
>JBBYHH010555317.1:0-10811 GCA_038382905.1 Daphne laureola
TGAAGATGGTTGGAAGGTTCTTTGTCAAGAACAAAGCTTGAAACACCTTGAAAATCCTTGTTGGGAACACTGAACCCATCGGCTTCAAGGGGCCATTTGGGCACCTTAATGGTCTCCTTTGCTACTGGCTCCTTCTACAAAGTTGTATCTCAGACAAAGATGAAGATAGTTGATGAAGGACTCAAGAGCAGATCAGAACTAAATCTGGGTCGAAAATGAGGTGCAAGGTCCGACTGGAAGGAAGAGTGAGAAAGGGAAAGTGTTTGAACTTTTGGTAAATGAATTGGTAGCTTAAAATGAAAGAGGGGCTGGAAAAAATGGGCTGATTTCTGCAAAAAATAGAGAGAGAGAGAGAGTTATGAAATGTTCATGATATGGATTTGGTATTACTTAGTTTACACACCAAGTGTAAATGATGATGGTTAAGTTCACACTCCACCTTCTTCATCATCTCATCTACCAACCAAAAATATCTAAGAAACATGTGCCAATTACTCCCTTAATTTCGGAAGCCCCATCTTAAGTGGGATTAGTGGGCGTTTTCGCCCAATTTTCCAAAATGACCATTTTATCATCCGAAATTGATTTTTTTGAAAATGACCCGGGACTCACGTATCATCTTGAAAGTGTGAAATCCCTTGGAAATAACTTCAAATTCACTCCCAGGATTCACGAAACCTTATAAAAATGTGTAATCCCATAGAAATGGACCTCAAATTAATTTCCAAAGTATGAGAATCATTAGGAAACGTGTTTCTGCATGTTTAAAACTGAGTCCCGATAATTGCAGAATTTACCCGGCGGGCAATTCTTCCCGGAAAATCACTATTCATTGGGGGTAACTATAACACATTCTGGTCCAATTCTATGCAGGAAGAATTTCATGCTCTTGTTAAAAATAGAACGTGGGAACTTGTACCACGTCCTTCATGTGCTAACGTCATTTCAGGTAAATGGCTCTTTCGTTACAAGTTTGATGCCGATGGTAAATTAAGCAGATACAAAGCCAGATGGGTTGCTCGTGGATATTCTCAACAGGAAGGTGTCAATTTTGAGGAAACATTCTCTCCGGTTGTGAAACCCGCTACTATTCGCACGGTTCTTTCCTTGGCTCTAGCTCGCTCCTGGCCCATACACCAGTTGGATGTCAAGAACGCCTTTCTTCATGGCACTTTAAATGAGACTGTCTATTGCTAGCAACCTGTCGGTTTTGTTGACCCAACTTTCCTTGATCATGTTTGTCTACTCAAAAAGGAATTGTACGGTCTAAAACAAGCACCCCGAGCATGGTTTCAATGATTTTCCAACCATCTCATCAAACTTGGCTTTCTTGCAAGTCGTTTAGATGCTTCTCTATTCGTTCTATGCAAAGGGATTCACGATGCTCATTTACTTGTTTATGTGGATGACATCATCCTAACAGCCTCCTTACACTTCGTTTTAGCAACGACCATTGCTGCACTCTCAGCTGAGTTTTCTATGACTGATATGGGCCTATTGCATTATTTTATTGGCATTGTTGTCACCAGAACCAAGCATGGACTTCACTTAAATCAATCCAGGTATGCCGCTGAAATCATAGACAAAGTCGGGATGTCCTCGTGTAATCCTGTTCGTACACCGGTCGACACTAGTACCAAGCTCGGTCATGACGTTGGTTCACCCGTCGATGATCCGACTCTTTACCGCTCTCTTACTGGTGCATTACAGTACTTGAATTTTACCCGATCTGATCTGAGTTACGCTGTCCAACAAGTTTGTTTACACATGCATGATCCGCGGGAGCAACACTTCTTGGCTCTGAAACGTATTATCCGCTATGTTCAAGGTACCAAAAATCTCGGACTTCAACTCCACCCAAGTACTACCACCGAGTTAACCGCTTATTCCAACGTCGATTAGGCGGGATGCCCGGATTCTCGGTGATCCACCTCATGTTTCTGTCTATCCTTGGGTAATAATCTAGTTTCTTGGTCTTCAAAGTGATAAAATATGATAGCTCGCTCAAGCGCTGAGGCTGAGTATCGGGCGGTGGCTAATATCGTGGCCGAATCGTGTTGGCTTAGAAGTCTTCTCCAAGAACTGCACTATCCAATTCCAAAGGCCACTGTCATGTTCTGTGACAATGTTTCTGCAGTATACATGTCCTCGAATCCGGTTTAACATCAGAGAACCAAACACATTGAGATCGATCTTCATTTTGTTTGGGATAAGGTTGCTATGGGACAAGTTCGCGTTCTTCATGTTCCCTCTTCAAGTCAATATGCAAACATCTTCACAAAGGGGTTACCATCTACCTTATTCTTAGACTTTAGAAACAGTCTTTGCATTTGTTTTCCTACCGCTTCGACTGAGGGGGAATGATAAATATAATTATGTATATAGGGATGTACTTATGTAAATCGTGTAGTAACTGCCAACTGCCATGTATCCTTTATATATATTACAAATTAATAGATGAGACTGCAACTGAGCATTATCAATCTCACAGTAAGTGCTCTCGGTTCTATATTGATTCTATAGGAAGCAATTAGTGTTACTTTATTGAATTAAAGAGAATGAGGGAAACACTGATTTATTACTTTTTGAATGTTTATAACTGATTATAAAAGGAAGAAGAAGGGAATACTCTTGGATTTTACAATGATCTTTTACTGTGTTAATGTGTTGTTGATACCACTATCCAACTATTGTGAGAAGTGTAGTTAACTTGGGTGATTCCCATGAAATCATTAAGAAGGCCGACTGCGGTCAGGCTTCATTTAATGGTGTTTCATGTATAAAAGCGATGGTGAAGGTTGAAAACTATATTACGAATCTTGATAAGATTATGTAAAGAAGTAGAAGTAAAACAACAATACTATTTTTGGCCTTTTAGATTCCTTGAGGCATAAGCCCACCTTTCTCCATTTATGAACAATTCTACTACTGTTAATGATACTGCGATTTCACTTAGTAGATAAATATCATGACATGTACAAATGGTTAACGTATTTATATTCTTAGCTTTCGGCCATTAAGGAGAATCTACCACAAAAGTGCTTTTATATCTTCTAAGAGCATCTACAACGATGCTAGCTAGTAAGCTCTTAGTTAAATATAGCTAGAAAAAATAGGAAAAGTAGATAAATCTTTTATTCAACAACACTAGCTATTATACTAGCCATAATAGGTTTAGCTATTTAGCTCTCCAATTTTGGGAGTGAGGAGAGAGATTTGATTGCTAGCTATATGATAAATATGATTGATTTCAAATCAATAATAAATGTCATTGGCTATAATAGCTAGCATTGTTGCAATAACAATGTTAAACTCACTAGCCAATATAACTTTTTTTTATCATTTTAACTACAATTTAACTTAAAAATAGCTAGTGTTGTTGTAGATACTCTAACATGACTACAATTAGTACTAGAAATACCGAGATATATAAGAAGAGTAATGTCGAAGAATGCACTTGTAAATACTACAATGTATGCTTTCAGCCTGTGATTAAATCTGTTCCTTCATAAGTTCATTATTGCTTACTGATGCATGATTCATTGTCTGCATAACTGGGAATCCTTGGCAATCTACTATTGGGAGAGTACTGTTGAACGGGAGCAACTCGAGAACTGAAGCTGGAGCAAAGAATGAAATATTGAAGGGAAGGTAATACATGAATGAAGGTAGCAGTGGCTCAAAACTGATCAAAACTGATGAACAATGCTAGATAATTTATAGGAATGGTACTACTGTGGAAGTTTACTGAATTGTGGTGATAGTGAAGTACTGAAGTTCTACTTTTAAAACTAACGATGTATGATTACTAAATGTAGTAAAAAGAGTAGACTTATATTAATAATACTAGTGCGTTGGATAATTGACTTAGGAAGGGTTGAAGTAAATACTGCTTATTTTCTTTAATATTAATAATGGGCTCTTAAAAATGATTAAGACTGAGTAATACAACTGTGGAACTTAAACGACAACATTGATATCAATAATAAGAGAGCATGTTTAGTAGTAAATGTACGTGTATCTACTACATGTATACTCTCAGGTATAAAATAATAACTAAACCATTGCTATGTTATCACATGGCAACAACACTGTTGAGAATCTAATGACTGAGAGGTCAGAAGAGTAAACACTGGAAGACTAAATACTGAACTAGAACTACACCGGGAGCTAGAGTTACAATGTGAAGCATCTCTAAAAGGTGGAACTAAGAATAGAGACTAGGCTAACTTGCCGAGTCAGGATCGACCCTTCTTCCTGGCGGGGGGTGCCACCCCCTCTAAGTCCCTCGAACTCTTTTCTCTTTCATTATTTTCTTGCAAGTCACTTATAATGGAATTAATACATGTTTAAACATATTCTCATATCCGTCATGTAAAACTTGCAAGGAACCTAACTATGATTAGAGGTGTCAAAATATGACCCGACCTGATTAACCTGCCCAAATCTGACCTGATCTGACCCGAGTTGACCAAAAAAGTGAATGACCCGAACCTGACCTTACCTGAACATGAACCTGACCTGACCCGAGAACAGCTCGACCCGAATGAACTCGTGACCCGAATGACCCAAACCCAAACCCGAACCCAAACTTGACTTGACCCAAACCAGCTCAATCTGAAATGACTTGAACCCGTGACCCGAACCCGACCTGACCCAAATCTCGAACCTGATTAACCCGAATCTAAACTCGACCTGACCCAAATCCTGAACCCGATTAACCCGAATCCAAACCCTAAGGAACCCGAAATAAACTATCATCATAACAAAATTTAATCATCTATTGCATTATAGAGTTACTATCATCATAACAAAATAAACTACTATCACTAATTGTCTAAACTCTAAAGCAAGAAAATGGTTGTACATAACGACAGTTGTGCATAAATGACCAAATGTAATTGTGAATTTCAAAATGTAATCATCCATTGTATCAAATACACAATTCTAAAATATAAATTTGACAATGCCCAAATTCTAAACTTTTAGAATAATGTGCAATTTCTAATTTTGTTAGAGCAATATTCAATTTTCAATTTTGATGGAAGAATATCTAATAGGGTAAAGTGTACCGGTAGTCTTGTAACTTAAAATATTGTACCACTACGGTCATATTTTAACTTTTTGTATTATTAAGATCCTGTTTTTTAACTTTTTTTTTTCAGTTGTGGTCCTTTTTTATTCATTGACCGTTAAGTTTAACGGATTTAAGGGGGGAAATGATAATTTTAGCAACTCAATTGTTTTAATAAAAATAATTTACACCTTAAATTTTAAATATAACCATTTATACATATTCTCAAAAATTACAAACTTAAAAAATGTACCATCAAGTTTCAATCAACTCACTAACACCCTGCCACTGCCGGGCCGCTACTGTCGTTGTCAGATCACCGCCGACGACCACCGTCGAAAGTTTCGAAACGAGAAAAAAAAAATGTTGGGCATAAATCGAGGCCTAGGGCCGCCGAATCACGGCCTAGGCCATAGGGATGGACATTAGAGCGGGTCGAGCCGCTCCATGGATTGATATGAACTGATTCACATTGTGGTGGATCGCTCCATGACCCGCTCCACTCTATTGGTGGATCGATCCACATTGGCCCGACTCACTCCTCCCACAATGACTAAAGTGTAACTTTTTAAAATTTTGGTTATTTTTTTATTTTTTAATAAAGTGTAGGGACCAAAAATGTAAATAATTTTGGGTCAAAAGGTAAGTTTTTGAAAATTTTGATGACCAATTTGTAATTTTTTAAAAATTTAGAGGACCATTTTGTATTTTTTAAAAAAATTGGAGGACTATGTTGTAAATAATACTTTCAAAATTTGAACCGCGATTCTCCGGCCTTAGGCCGCGATTCGGCGATCTTAGACCGGGATTCAGAGGCCCTAGACCTTGATTTATGGCCCAACGTTTTTTTTTTTTCGTTTTGAAACTTCCGGCGGCGACAACGACGGTGGCGTCCCGACGGTGACAAGGGTGTTAGTGAGTTCATTGAAACTTTTGGGTAAAAGTGTTAAGTTTTAAATTATTTGGGGTGGGCCTAAATGATTAATTTAAAACTTATGGTCTAAATAGATATTTTCAAAAAACTTAATTTGCTAAAATTATTATTTTCCCCTTAAATCCGTTAAACTTAACGGTCAATGGATGAAAAAGGATCACAATTGAAAAAAAAGTTGAAAAATAAGATCTTAACGGTACAAAAAGTTAAAATAGAACCGTAGTGGTACAATATTTTCAGTTACAGGACGACCAGTGCACTTTAGCCAATATCCAATATCCAATATCCAATTTCATTGAAGGAATTCCTAATTTTCAAAGTTGTTGGAGCAATGTTCTATTTTTAATTTTGTTCTAATAAATTGACAATATCTAAATTCTAAACTTTTAGAATAATGTGCAATATTTAATTTTGTAGGAGCAATATCCAATTTGCAATTTTATTGGGATAATAATTTTATTTAAGGAGTTCCTAATTTTCAAAGTTATTGGAGCAATGTTCCATTTTAAATTTTGTTGTAATAAATTGACAATGTCCAAATTCTAATATTTTGGAATAATGTGGAATCTTCAATTTTGTTAGAGCAATATCCAATTTCTAATTTTATTGGAAGAATATATAATATTCAATTTTATTGAATAAATTCCTAATTTCTAAAATTGGTAAAGCAATGTTTCATTTTCAATTTTATTGTGATAAATTGACAATGTCCAATTTTTAAACTTTTAGAATGATGTGCAATCTCCAATTTTATTGGAGCAATATCTAATTTCTAATTTTGATGGAAGAATATCTAATATTCAATTTTATTAAAGAAATTCCTAATTTCCAAAGTTGTTGGAGCAATATTCCATTTTCCATTTTGTTCTGATAAATTGATAATGTCCAAATTCTAATCTTTTGAAACAATGTGCATTCTTCAATTTTGTTGGAGCAATATCAAATTTCTAATTTTGTTGAAAGAATAACTAATATCCAATTTTTTTGGAGGATTTCCTAATTTTCAAAGTTGTTGGAGCATGTTTCATTTTCAGTTTTGTTGTGATAAATTGACAATGTCCAAATTCTAAACATTTAGAATAATGTGCAATCTCCAATTTTATTGGAGTAATTTTTAATTTCTAATTTTGTTGGAAGAATATCTAATATCCAATTTTATTGAAGGAATTCCTAATTTCCAAAGTTGTTGGAGGAATGATCAATTTTCAATTTTATTGTGATAAATTGACAATGTCCAAATTCTAATATTTTGGTATAATGTGCAATCTCTAATTTCGTTGGAGTAATATCAAATTTCTAATTTTATTGAAAGAATATCTAATATCCAATTTTATTGGAGGAAAAATTATATGCATTAAAAGAATATAAATATAAAAAATAAAAGTTTAATTTAAAAATTTCAGCTACTCGAACTTGAACCGACGAAACTCGAACTTGAACCCATAGAAACCCGAACTTGGACCAGAAGAAACACGAACTTGGACTCGAAGAAATCCAAAATTTATTCCGAAGAAACCCAAACTTGGACCTGAAGAAACCCGACCTGACCCCGAGACTGAAACAACCCGAAACCCGAATAAGCCGACCCTGAACCCGACCTGACCCGAAAGTAGCTCAATATGAAATGACTCGAAACTGAACCCGACCCGATCCGAAAACAGCTCAACCTGAAACCCGAATGACCCGACCTGATCCGAAAATAGCTCAATCCGAATGACCCGATTTGACCCGTCCAATTGACACCCCTACCTTCATATATATTTTCATTATTTTTCTATTTTTCTACACTATCACCACTCTCCATCCTCGCTTATTGATCTCATCATAACAATTTTTCATATAGGCCCCCCGATGGTTATCTACTAGATAAGAAACTTCACAAAGGCCAAATTTCTAACACTAAAATAAAATTAAAACAAGAATCATTGTATCAGTCCTCTCCACGGCCCTGCCTATAGTCACCGCGAGAAGAGCAACTAGTCATCGGCAACTGCGAGCGGAGGATTCAAAGAACGGCCCATTGGGCGAAAATTTGGGAACAATGTCCATAGGTTAAAAGGATTACCATAGAGGTGGTGGAGGAGGTGCGATTCAGCAAACTTCTTGTCAAAGGTGATGGTGAGGGGTGTGTGTTGAATGTGAAAACACTCACTCATTTCCTTTGTTTAAACTAGAAAACACATCAATTGAGCTTACTTTCTATGACTTGTATTCACTTTTATTTGTTAAATCTTATCTTTTGTAGGATAAAGGATAAAGAGGTGCAAAAGGAGATCAATGTGCTCAAAATGGATGCTCGAGATGGAGTTTAGATAGTTGGGGAGCATCATGAAAGATCGCGAGCCAAAATGAAGAGGGCAAAGTCTCAGGAAGAAGCTGGAAATGACCCAATTGAAGAAGTTGGTGACACAATTGAAGATAATTAAGCATATTTGATGGAGGCTGGTAGACCTTTAAGGCGGAGGTTTTTCCGCCACATAGGTCCGCCATGTGTTGATACCGACGGTAGATGCTGCCGATAGATGATGGCGAAGGTTCAAAGTCTGGCGACAGTTGCTGGCAGATGCTCGTGACGGTTAGGCCGGTAGTCTGGAGTTGCAATTGACGCATGGTTTTAGTTCATGGCGGAAGAACTACCGCCTCAAACCACCGCCCTGCCTTATGCCTCAAGTTGTTATCAGTCATTTTCACGGGCCTCCTTTCTCCACAACTGTCTTGTACTAACATTTAGGACCAATTTAACCCTTTATTAGTTGTCTATCATGACCCCAGTGTTTATGGTCATTTAGGATATTTAGTAGTAGTATAAATACACTTTTAGGATAAGTTTTCATCACACTTGGTGAGAGCTACGAATTTGGGATTTTTGCTAAGGATTCTCAAGATTTGTAGAGGATTTGAAGCTTCTTTTATGGAAGGATTGTAGTCTTCTTCATGATCCATTTATTAGAGTTGCCTCTTACCCTTATCTCTTTGTATTTATCATGTTTCATTGCTTGGTCATACTGATTGTTATAGTTAGCATGACTTCTAGTGAGTAGATAACTATTTTCTCCTAGGATTTTACTTGCCTAGGGGGTGAACTATATTTGGTATGCTTTGCTTGATTAGATATTGGTTTCCTGCACTTGTCTCATCATAGTATGTATGTAGGAAGTGCACCTTACATCGACATATTACTTAGTATTTGATTGAATGTCAGAGAGGGCTTCTCTTGAAGTAGACTTAGGGAAGTCGATTGATGGATGAATTAGGAGTCCGAGAAGGCCTTAGGAACTCCATTAGTAGTGAAGACTTGGTGCTGTAAACCTCAAGGAGGCAACCATTGGAGCATGAAAGTGCCTAATAGGACCTCTAGTTGAGAGGCAAGACGGTGTTCCGAGAGAAAACTGATCCGATTAATGAAGTTTACATTTAATTGATGCATGGTAAACATAGTGAGTCCCCGAATAGGTTAATGTTGCCCTAGGTGAGCCTTTTAAACATAGTGAGCCTTTGAGACTTTAGATACCATTTACTATAATCAATTTCACCATCTCTCCCATCTTACATCATTTGCATTAGTAGATAGTCACATCACTAGATTTTACCTAGCGAATTCCTCTCCTTTGGGTTCTCTCTTTTGAGCCGTTGCACTACAATAAGCATTGTTAGGGTCAATAGAGGTGTTATAAATTTATTTAATTTTTTAGTGTGACTTGAGCATCATTGCATCATAGACCCTATACAAACTAGCATATCAAATTGGCGTCGTTGCCAGAGAGAGGGAATTTCTTGGAATTTCGTGTTTGGTGCGTCTACTTTGCATTTTTGATTTTTCTCACTTGCTTACTATTTTAGAGTGTTTTTGGTGGCTGTAGGTAATTCTACAACGCATGAGAAGGATAGAAAATCGACCAATCATCCCTCACGATCCGAAAATCAATAGAACTTTGAGGCATTTGAGAAATCAAGCAAGAATGATGGATCTGGTGATTTCGGGAATGAATGGCAACAATGGTATGAATGAAAACAATGGTAGAAATGGAAATGGTAATGAAAATGAAGGTTTGGGTCAAGTTCTCGATCACATGATTGATCAGTGTAAAAAATGTACACTTTTCCGCCATGTTTAGAGCATGAAATCTATCGATATTGCCTGCTTTTATTGTGAAATGCGCACTTTGCTTATGAATTCCGAAGATTTGTAGGTGCGCACATTTGGAGATGAAAAGGAGCTCAACGCGCTCAAATATCACGCAAAATGGAAAGGAGATCAAGCGTCAGATAATCTCGGGAGGACCTAATTGCACCAAGTAGAAAGATGTTGGACTAAAGCGCAATTGTGCAATTAGGGGACTTGGCAAAGGGCACGGCGCCACTTTCATGCGCCCTACTGGTACCATTCCCCAGCGCCGTCGCCAAACCCTGGAGCCATTACCAGCGTTACCAGGGCACATCTTCGCCGCACCTCCATGGCAACGTTCCCCAGCACCACGCACAAAGCCGATGCCGTCTGCATGCGCCACAAGGGCGCTGTTCTCCCGCGCCAAGGCCATCACCGGCGCTGCTTCATGCGCCACGAGAGCGCGCCTAAATGGCGCCAAGGCCATTTCGGGCGTCGTTTTTGTGCACCACGACGGCGCGTACTAGCGCCATTAACAAATAAATTCTGACACTCCCGGGTTTATTCGAATTTGTATTTATTTATCCGAATTATTATACCCTAAACTACCCATTTTACCCTTTCCTGCCTAGTTAGATGTAGTTTTAGGTTAGAGGATTTTTAGTCTTTAGGTTTTCCTATATATATGAGTGTTGGGC
>JBBYHH010555428.1:0-10811 GCA_038382905.1 Daphne laureola
ACATTTTTCTAGTAGTGGTCGTTCTCATCTGAATATTATTCAACACAGGTCAACACAGTTCTTGAGGGTAGGTCAGGATGAAATTAACTGTTGTTGATGGCGAGGATGGCTAGGAAATGCGCCGCAGTGATCTAGAACAGTGTTAGTGGTCTAGTGTGGTGGTTGATTGAGGTGTTGAACGGGCTCACCGGCGATCAAGAGGTGCATGGTTGGTGGTGATGTAGAAAAGGATAAGGAAGGAGAATGCTGAGGATGAAGGAGTTGTTTAGAATATTGGTCAATTTGTATATTTTTAGAAATATTAAGGTTTAAGGCCGAATTCACCCCACGTCAAGTAAGCATACTCTTATAGAAATTTTGCCATGGTAAATGCCATAGTTGCGAATTTAACGGAGCATGGTAAGAAGTGTTCAAAGACAAAGATGTGATGGTAAAAGAAGATCATTTTTTTAAATAGTGATAAACTCGGAGATTTAGAAAAACATGGATGATAATGAGGGACTTTTTCCGAACTTAAAATAACACACATGTTTGTCAAATTAAAAAAAAGAAAAAGAATAACACAAAGTAACTCATCCCATCCCCAATTTCTTAGCATTGGGTTTGCGAGGTTTCTCCGTTTTTCGTGAATAAAAATGCTGAAAGGGATTACTCTAACCCCACCTTTTAAACACATTAAATAAAGAATGAGTGATGGGAATAGGATAAAACTCATCTAATATTTATCATGCCAAAAACTATACAGACCCTATTACATACCATGTTTTCTGGAACGGATGAAGTACCTAGTATATGGATGGGGGTGAGTGAAAACGTTAAAAGGCACATTATGCCTGACTCCTATCTCATTTTGTAAAGTTTAGATGACCAGTTCACTCGAGTTTAGTTGATCACTTGATGGTCAAACCAAAAATAAAAAAAATAATCATTTTTTTTTTGCGATCTAATTAGTTAACTAGTATGCAGACAAGAAAAGGCCCAGGTGCATAAAAATAGAACAAAGCAACGCTGGACGTTGAGAAAAAACCTCCTTTAATTTCTCAAAAGCATGTGGTGGAGATTGTTGAAGGAAATAGAAAGGAAAATGGTGAGCAAGATGTGGGAAGGAAAAGAAGAAAAAGAAAAGAAAAAGCTGGAGAAGAGAAGAGAAGAAAAGAAATCTATACTCTAATTATTATTAGAGACATCTAATATTCCTGTGAATCAGATACACATAACTAAACAAAATAGCGACCAAAATGCAGGTGATCACAGACACCACCCCAGGTGGTGGTTCTGGTGGAGGCGGCAGCGGCGGGGGAGACGGAGGAAATGGCTCCTCCATTCTGTGCTTCCAATTGATGACGAACAATGTGCTGAGCGGTGCCGGCAAGTTTGTGATCATCTTCTTCGTCTATGTGCTGAGCCGGGTGGTGCACCATCTGCTACGGCGGTTCTCCCAGCCTTTCATAACCTCCGATATAGTGGCAAGTATACACATAGCCTTTAATTAATTACTTTTCATGATTATATGTATGATTGATAACGAGACAAGATAAGAGAACGTACAAGAAAAAGCAAAAAGTCCCTATAAAAAAAAAAAAAAGAAGCAAAAAGTAACTTGACCATTTTGTGAAAACATTTTTATTCAATAGTACTGTACTAGTGTTCCCTCCGACCGCGCTTTGCTGCGGTTTTAAAATGAAAATTTATTGAATAAAGATCAGTACAAAATTATTCTATATGTTAAGATATTTGACTTTTAAGATTTATTTGAATTATATTTATCTGTCATACATTTGTGGAAATGTTTTAAAATGATATTCATACACTAATTTACGTTTGCTTAAAAAAATGTTTAATTTCATGTTTAAGAAAATAAACTTTTAGAAAAAAATTATAAGTGATTTTTAATTATGAGATAAAGCTTGTTAATAGAGCATAAATTTAAATATCACCCGTAAGACAAAAACAGCAAAAATTCATTGCTTTATTCTGCCTTGGTGGAACATACATAATTATAAGATTCATCAAATATGCATCACCAATATTTATTTAAAAAAAAAAGTGAAATGGAATTAATGTATCACACACATTGGTTGGGGTTTGTGTAAATAAAATGAAATTTATAATACAAATCATGATTTAATCGGTTAGATAATTAGAGGCTTTAGAAAGGAAGAAAAAAAAGAAGAAGATAAGTTTGGTCGTTTTTATTGACTGCTATGAATAAAAAGCGAAATAACATAAAAAACAAATACTTCGTTTTGGGGTTGAATGGAAAATGTATTAAAATATGTTGGCTCTTTAGAAAAATTATGGGAAGGAGGGACATATGGTATTATTGCCCACTTTTAAAAACATTGAAGGACTTCTAATGTATTCCGGTTATTTATTGTTGGTCATTGAATTTACTAATCTTAAACATATGAGCACTACAAAAACTAAATGTCTCAACTCTGGCACGACATCTGGAGAAGTGTTGGATAACAATGTACAACGGATAATGTGGATGGGTCAGAGTGTGTAGAGAACGTAGTAAATGGACCGCTTTCGAGTTTACTCTCATCAATAGATGACCAGCGCCGACTTCATCCTCAGACTTCTAAAATATACTCTAAAAAACACAAATCATTAGAAATGATCAAACGAACCACCATTTGTAAGGAAAAGAACCGTGACTTAGAGGCAAAATGAACAAAATCAATAACCAGAAACAAAATACTACAGAAACTGATATACTAAAGTTATCACTTGACCCTCTACTGTAGATGAACAGTGAATATGGTCTTAGATAGTACTTCCTCCGTCCAATAAGATTACAATATTCTCTTTTCAGTATTTAATCTATGATTTATTTTCTTTAATATGTTGACATATAATATCAAATAATTTATATGTATATATTAAATGAACGTATCTAGTTTCTAAATATATTTTTTAAAATTATTTTTAATAAATTCTTCTTTATTAAAAATTGAATCAAATATAAAGTAAAAAATTAAATGTCTCAATCTTCGTAAGATGGATGAAGTATATATTAGATGATGGTAAACCGCGCGTTGCGGCGTGTGGAATGTCGATATTGATCAACATATGACATATGAGAAAGAGTAATATGAGAATGCTACAGTGATTTTGTTGATTCTATTTTGATTTTTTTACAATGGATGGAAATCCTTACATGTCCATATCTAAATACTACTACTTCGATCCGTGAAAAGCTGATTCATTTGTTTTACTATTTTTAAAATATTTAATTTATAATTTATTTTCATGAATATTTTGACATATAAAATTAAATAATTTGTATGTGTATTATAATTTATAACATATTATTTCAAAAAATATATTGTTTTAAATTTTTTATTCACTATTTATCTTAAAAAAAAAATGAATCAAACACTTCTACACAAAATATAAAAATTAAATGAATCAATTTTTTGAGGACGGAGAGTATAATTTAGTTATCATATTTCGTCCGTGTTTTTTTGTATCGGGGGTTTGAAGAAACGTTGGTATTGTATTTATAACTGAAAGTTACAAAGGTGTTACTGTATTTATAACTAAAAACGATTGTTGAAGCACGACTTGTAAGTTGTAAACACGTTAAATTTAAATCTACATATAGTTAAAAAATTACAAAATTTGAATTATATTCCAAATGTTAAGAATCTGTATGTAATTTTTTTGATATGGATGTTCTATACTATAGTATACATTTAAATATTATCTTCAAGAAAATGAATAAAACAATCTCATGTCTCAATTAAAAAAAAAAAACAATCTCATATGTTTGTTTTGTTTTAATAGATCTGATGTAACTAAAAGTTTTCCGAAATTTGGATGGAGTGATAAAAGAATTAAAAAGAAATAAAGTTAAATGGTAATTTAATTATTTTACAGGTTGAGGAGTGAATGTTTTTTGTAAGTTTCAGATAAGTTGAAGAACTTTTAATGAATTCTATGTTAGGTGGATTTGTTCTCGAAATAGTCACTAAAATCATTGAGTTTCACCGCCTAAGTTCGGTCTTTCGTGTACAATTGGATGTACCAGCAACACAAATAACATGTGGGGCTCCAATACAAAGTGTAGTAAAGTAGGGAGGCTCTTTTGAGAAAATAGGGAAGGGGGGCTATGTGAAGAGTTTTAAAAAAAGTGAAGGGCTTTTAAGAAACTCGGTGACCTGCTACGCAGGTTAGTAAACCTACTTGTTCCGAACAGTTTAGTCCCAGAAACAGTAAAAGCTTCGACTTTTTTACCGTTGTTGGAAGAAGTCACTTGGATCCATAGACAAACGGATAATACTAAGGGACCTAAGTGGGTAGTGAATAGAAGTAAAGGATCATCATCGATTTCTAGATGAACCGCTGAATTCGCCCAAGACTTCTGACCTGTACACAATAAGACACTAAATGTAATTGTGATCATATACGAAATTAGGCAGTCAAATGAAATGAGCGAAAGTAATTAATTTATTATACTTATCTCATAAATTGATTTTTTTCTCCTAATTATAGTTGCTTATAATTTATTATACGGAACTCCTAATTTTTTATTTGTGAATTACCTATAATATCAATTCTAGTTATCTATTGTAAAAAGTCAGTTGATGTGGTAAAGGTTAAGGAGGTTGTTGTTGATTTTACAATACTTGAGGTTATTTTTTGTAGGTTTTCAAATTTGAAAGGATAATTAGGGTAAATTTGAGGGAGAATGTGTAAATCACCCATTAAACTTAATTGTAGTGTTTTTTTGTCCCATTCCATCTCGATTGAAAGCTGTCGAGATATACTTGAGGAAGTGGCCAAAGAAGTTACTGTACATGTATAGTAAAATAAGCATCTTCCTTTAGTATGTATTAATAATAAATAATAAATAATAAATAATTTTTATACATTTAGGTTACTGAAATAGAAAATGTAAAATTGGAGATACATGTAGCACAAATAACATGTGGGGGTGAAATGCTAAGTTTAGTATAGTAGGGAGGCTCCTGAGGGAAAATATAGGGACACGGGGTTTATGTGTCCAGCTTAAAAAACATAGAGGACTTGTAGTGAATTCAGAAGTAAATAACAAATAACGTGATTTGATAGTCATTAAACTCAGTCATTTGTTTTGTTTAAGCCCCTATAATCAGATACAGTTCCGCTTTAGCATTTCTTTTAAAAGAAGTTAATTGGACTTAATCGTAATGTGGATAAATCTATGGATCTAAACGTCTAAAGATGATAAAATGGAGGACTCACATTGAATTCATCTGTAGTTACTGTAGATGAACAGTCAGAATCGCCTCCTTCTTTAGTATTTATACAAGCCATCAAAACGACCACCGGTAGCGCATAAGACAACCCAGACTTGCTTGGGAAAACTTTAAATTGATTAACCAAAAAGAATTAACCACCCAACTTGAGACACCAATATTAGAATTTGTCCTGTTACTGTAGATGAATAGTGATTTTGGTGTCTTGCTTTAGTATGTATAGATAATATAACAAGGTATTTTAGTATGTATAGATAATATAACAAGGTATTTTAGCCTGCGTTTTTCTGCGAGTCTTAAAATCAACATTTTTTTAAAGAATAATTTTATTATTGAAATTCATGAAATCTCTAAATTTATTATTAAAATTTATTTTGAAACGAAAATATTATCAATGTTTTATTGAAGAGATAATTTTGTATGACCTCGTACCTAGCGATTATGTGATATTTATTATAAATTTTTGTAAGGTTAACGAATAAATTTTATTTAAAATTTTCAACTCTTAAATTATAATAGATTTTAAGGTGGAATTAAATATTAAAATATGCAATATTATTAAAATATGGGTGAGTAAACAATACAACATAGTACATATACCAATAACCTATATTTTCATGCATTCACCTTTAAACGTCTTTTCATGCATTCAAATAGTTAATACCCTTTTTTTTTTTAACCAGCATTGATACGATTCTATTGATCGTAGTTAATACACTAACACATAAAATAATGCAACATTTAATTTTTAGTATGATTTGATTTTAATTTATTTATTTATTAATATGGGTAGGGGATTTGGTATGGTGGAGACTTGAACTCAATTTATTTATATTATTATGTAATACAAAAAAATAAAAAAAAACTTGTAAATTATAACCATAAATAGGCATTTATATACAACAATTTTAAATTTAGGTACCTTATGTTCCACCTACATCCATCCATCCATCAATCTTGTCTAAGAAACAAATAAAAAATAAATCAATCAATCTTAATGGACCAAAATTAAAATTTATGATAGTTCGTCTTAAAGTTAGGCCTTCCATAAATAATGCAATATTTAATTTTTAATGTGATTTGATTTCAATTTATTTTATTTTATTTTTATATATTAAGGATAGAGAATTGGAGATGGTGAAGAGTTAAATTCAATTTATTTATATTATTATGTAGTACAAAAAAATTAAAGAAAAAACTCGTAAATTATAACCATAAATAAGTATTTATATACAACAATTTTAAATTTAGGTACCTTGTGTTCCACCTACATCCATCCATCAATCTTATCTAAAAAAAAATAAAAAAAAAATAAAAATAAATCAATCAATCAAATCAATCAATGATAATAGACCAAAATTAAAATTTATGATAGTTGACCTTAAAGTTACGCCTTTCATAAGCTCCTTGGGCTGGATCAACTTAAAAGGAGGGGTCTCGGCGGCTCCAGCCTTGAAGTAAAGGAAGGGGTATGTGGCATCTTCTAATTGGTCCGATACTGTTCATCAAACAGTATATTTTCCATATGTGTTATAATACATAATAGACTACTCCCTCCCTCCTATTTTTTTTTTTTAATGCAACTTTTTAACTTTAAATGTTTATTTTATTTCATTTTAATTTATCTATATTAATTTAAGATATATTTAAAAAAAAATATATGTTTAGAAACTAAACACACTCGATTCTCATTTTTTACTAAAATTTATAAATTTAAAATTGAAATTTTTAGAGAAATAAAATAATAGATTATAAGTTGAAAAACCAATTGTTGCAATAAAAAAATGGAGATAGTACTTTTATTGTTATTCGTGTTTACCCAGTAAATCCCTAAATTTTTCATTTTTTCACGAATCGCCCATTGAATGTTTTATCCACTCGAATAAACTACTGAATTTTCAAAATTGTACCAATTTAGGCACTGCGTTTCATTTCTTATGATGTTTCAGACAAAAAAATAATGCGGATTGAGCATAAAGTTAAACCTAAAGTCTCTCTAACTGTTCGATTTAAAAAAAAAACACACGTTAAGAGAATATTATATCGTTTTTCTTTACCCTAACCGCGTCTGACTTTCTCGATTGTATTTTTTTAATGTGTGTTTTTTTTTAATTGGATACTTAGAGACACTTTATGTGGAACTTCTCGCTTAATCGGCGTTATTCTTTCCCGTCAAAAATCATCAAAATTACAAAACTTTAGTGGTTTGTTTGACTGGATAAAAAATTCAGGGATCGATTCGTAATAAACTGAAAAGTTCAAGGGTTTTTTTTTTATTATTATGCTTTTTTTCAAAAATAATTGATTTGATGATTGTTTTTCATTTCATCCAAAACATGATCAGTATTTTGATATAAAGGACAATTTGATTCTCTGATAAAAGTTATATTTAGTTGTTCTAATTTTATATTTTATATGTAAATTTGGGATTTAACTTTTCTCGAGTAAATGGAAGAAAGAGTGAAGTGAAACGGTTGACAGCTCACCATTAAACTCATTAAAATTGATTTTTATGATGACGTGTCTAACATCTAACCATACTGCTTCCTCCATTTAGTGGAGAGAAGATTAATCCATAAATTTGAAATTTCAATTTTCCGCACATCTTTAATCCTAAATGCATAAACTGATATGAGACTAACCAAAATAAAAAATTAATGTTTATATAATTTCTAAACATTACTCCACCAGTCCCAAAAAGTTAGCCATTTAACTTTACTGTTACTTTATTTATTTATTATTTATTATTATTTATTTATTTTAAAATTTTACTGTTTCAAAATTTAATATTTAACTCAAAATTTAATAAAGTAAACATTGAAAAAAAAATGAAAAAAATTAAAAAATTTAGATTTCAAATTATGATGTACATATGTAATATATAATTTTAAATTTTAAATTTACATAAAAAAAGTATAAATTAAATATTTTGAGACGATCAAAACAAATTGGGTAATTAAAGGCGTATTTTTCAAAATTGTATCAACAAAACTTTTACTAGCGGTAATTAGATTCAAATTCTACAATTTTTAATTGCAAGTGCACGTTATCAATTTAAAAATTAATTCATACGGTATGTTATGTTGGTTATTAAATATTTTGGTTATTAAATGGATCAGATCGGACTGGTGCTAGGCAATCTCCCGTTCGTAAAGCGTGACTTCCCGGCCGCCTTCATTTTGGAGCTGGACCAAATTGTGGACTTTGGCATCCTCTGCTACATGTTTGTGCTGGGCCTAGAGATGAACCCCTACGTGGTAGCCAAGCCTCCAAACCGGGCCGCGAAACTGGCCTACGGCAGTATGATTCTCACCTTGGCCCTGGCCGGTGCCACCACCCCCTGGCTCCACTTCTCCTCCGACCCTCACACCCTCCGGTTCACCCTCTTCCTCGCCGTCAGCCTCTCCGGCAACGGCTCCCACGTCCTCACCCGCATCATCACCAATCTGAAGATCGGAAAATCGGACATCGGCCGGCTGGCCACGGCCTCGTCGATTCACTCCGACATGCTCTCCACTCTCATACTCTGTTTGGGGTTCGTGGTCTTCCCGCCGACTGACCCAGATTGGAACACGCCGCGGCTCCGCCGAAGCATCATCACCGGCGTCGGCGTGCTCCTCCAGATCCTGCTCACCGCCATCGTCTCCCCCATCTTCCTCAAATGGGTCAACGACGAGAACCCAGAGGGGAAGCCGCTCAAGGGGTCGCACCTTGTCCTTTCCATGGCGTTCATGGTGGCGCTCTGCGGCTGCTCGCCGTGGTTCGGGTACAACCACATCATGAGCGCCTTCATCGCCGGCCTGTTTCTTCCCTCCGAGGGCCGGATCTCCAGATGGTCCATCAGCAAGCTGAATTACCTCCTCACCGCACTTTTCTATCCCTTCTTCCTCTTCTACGCCGGCTTAAGGTCGCAAATCTCCGCCTGCCACTTTGATCTCTTGCATTGCGCCCATTTTTTCGTTCTTCTGGGCATTGCTGTTATTGGCAAAGCACTTGGAACTGTCGTCGTCGGAAAAATAATGGGCCTCCATTTGCCGGAACTCGTCGCTCTGGGTCTGCTGCTGACCGCCAAGGGTCATTTCCATATCTACTTGGGCCTATATGCTCTCAAGGTACTACAATTTCTTCAAAACATCTACACTATCAATTAATTTGAGACTATCACATACATTTTTACATGCAATTTTTAAAAAGATGCTTATAAGTTATAGTTTGAAACATGTACTCCCCCCATACTTTAAAAATTGCACCATTTATTTTTTATTTTTTAAAATTTAATGTTTGATTTAAATATTTATAAAGATAAGTAATGCAAAAAAAATTCAAATTTTTTTTTTCAGAAAATATATATTACAAATTATGATATACATAAAAAATATTTAACTTTAGATATCTAAACATGCATGTAAATAAATCTTAGATTAAATACTGTAAAACTGTTAAAATAAATGATGCAATCTTTAAAGTACGGATGGAGTGTATATTTTAATAGATAAATATTAACGGGTACCCTAGAACACTTCTTAAGGGTCTTTTTTTAGGCTTTATTATCAGATAGTCCATTAAATTATGTTAACTCAATCACTTTAGTCCCTAAACTATAAAACGTACCAACTCAGTCCCTCAACTATGTATTGTCAAACACTTTACCCATTTGACTGTATCAATGTTAGTTGACTTTAGAGAAAATGACTATTATGATCATAATTCTTTCTAATTTATACCCAAAATTCATTAACTATGCAACAAAATACTTTAAATTTCTACAAATAGGTCACCCATCTGTCAAAAAATTAACACCGTTAGAGTCTCAGTGAGGGAGTTACCTAGTTAAACGACTAAAGTGTTTGAACTTACATAGTTCAGGGACTGAGTTGACACGTTTTATAGTTCAGGGATTAAAGTGCTGGAGTTAACATAATTCAATGGACTATTTGATAATAAAGCCATTTTTTTATACATCTCTACACATATGTAATAATTGTAGTGAAACAAAACAAGAAAAATTATAATAGGAAATAAAAGTACCTTTAAAAAATATTTCTGAAACGAAAGTCAATTAATTGAAACGAATTACAGTAGGCATTCTCCACATGATTTTATTTCCACCACCACCATTTTTGTGGTAATAAAGCTACATGCTTCTATCGTTAATAACAATCCCTTTTACAGAAATTGCAACATTTGCTTTATAACGTATAGTTTCTAACTCTATCCTTCAAAAAATTTATATATCAACTACTAATCTTTTATGCAAATGATAAATTTATATGTCTTTTTTCTACATGTATATACTATCTCTGCCCCCGAAATTGGTGCGTTTCATTTTCAGTATTTCATTTATAATTTTATTTCATTAACATTTTTATACGTAGAGTTAAATAATTTGAGTGCAAACTGTAGGTCCTAAATATCAAAAAATAAACAACACCAATTTTTTAGAGACGAATAAAGTAATTTTAATGATAATTTTGAATAAAATACTACTCTCAAAATCAAAGGTTGCAATTATTATGAGACAAATACACTAGTATGATATGTAAAAATGCAATCGCAAAAGGAGAA
>JBBYHH010555539.1:0-19246 GCA_038382905.1 Daphne laureola
TGGTTTCTCTATTTTTCTTATGATGTCTACCAAAACATTTACTCCTTTCCAAATTACATGCCCACTAGAGAAAAGGTCAGAGTTTAAGGAAGCCACAGTAAATATGGTATTTTATTGGTAATAGCGGGTAGTATATATCAATATTATCCTAGTTAATAACTCGGTGTTTTGATTAACTTTTTCCAATACAATAAATTAATGATATGATAGTTAGAACTTTGAACTAGATCTTAAGAAGGAACAAAGGAAAAATAATTTGGGACTGAAAGAGGGCATCATTTAGTGCAACAGGTACAATTCTCCTACTTTCAGGCCCCATAAAGGAGGGTATAGGCTGACATCCAAAAAACTTGTCATATCTATGAGCTCTGTTGCAGACATTTTCTCAACAAAATAGGAGTATTTATTTATCAGCCTTTTGTAAGTAGCATTACTTGATGTTTGAATTATAGTATAGCTATTCAGAGCTACTTACCCCAGAATGTGTTGCAAATAGTTATGGTTCAGCATTAAAGCTACTGAGATCTTGGGTAGGATGAATAACTGGGCATGCTTTAAATTTTGATGCCAATTCCAGAGACCTGTTGAGGCCAATACTTTCACGTTCTTAGATGTGCTTTATTTGATTTTTATTTTATTTTATTTTTTGCCTTGGGGTGGGTCATGTGGGGTCAATGACATTAAAAGCTACTCATTCCATCCAAGAAACTTGATACATTTTCCTTTTTAGGTTAACCCAGAAAAACAAATACGTTTTCATTTTAGGAAACTTTGTCACACGTACATTACCTTATCGCCCTTACTTTCCCTTCTAATTAAAAAAGTTACTTTCGTCTTATATGTCTAGTTTACCTTATAACCCTCAAGTCTGTAGCATTCCTTTATCTCCGTGCGTAATCAAACGTATCGCCTTTGCTTTGATGGAGTAATACTTCTTTTCTACCTTATAATCACTTGATAGTTTGGCTCCCTTGTTTTCATGTTTTATTATCAACTGCTCCTGGAATTTTTTTTGCGGAAACTGAACAATTATACAATTTTACCTTATGTAACACATTGGGATTATTTAGCTACTATATTTATAGAAGCAACAACCTTAAATGGACCAGAACATTCGGGAAATATTTAAGTGCTTAAAGGAGCAAGCTATGTTAAAGTCGTTAGGTATTATACAATTAGTAAGGGCCGTTTGCTTTTTTAAAACAATGAATTACAGGGTGGTGTGCTCCCCATTTCTTAAAAAAAAAAAAAAAAAAATGATCACAACCGTAGTTTTAGAATGTAACAAATATATTATGGATTTTTCCTACCCCAACTGAGAAAACGTAAAAATAATTAAACAGATACTTACATTTTTCGAAAGATGTCCTGAAAGTGCTTTCATGACTCCTTAGAGTATAGGGTTTCAATAAATATATAATTTGAATAAAATAATCATTAGATATTAAACTAACCGCTGTTTATGCACTCGATACAGACACTTAATTTTTACTGTAAGACGTATATATAGTAAGGAGTTAAGAGGATAAATTCAAACATGCATTACCTGGACGTAAGACGTATATATAGTAGATAGGGAGTGAACATTAAACATTCGTTCATCTGATTATGCATTACCTGGACATCTGGAATTTAAACATGCATTCTGGTCTGATTTGATTCTTCTTTTACTACTATGAACACTGCTCACGCTGCTCATGTGAATCATTGATGGTTATTCTCTCTGACAATCAATCATCAGACTTTTTTTTTGCTTTAATTATTAAGGGTGGGGATTTTTTCTCTTACATACCTATAACTTTTTATACGCCAGGAAGAAAAGGTATATCTTGTTCTATCTCCGGAATAACCAAATTGAAGATTGTGCACAAATTTTAAGCTATAATTGTTGTGTTGGTATTCTATAATTTGTTTCACTCCTACAAAATTTTGGTTGTCGAAAATTTGTGCATAGTAGTGCAATTGGTAGATGAATATGCTAAAGTTCTCCTGGTGAAATTAAAGATTGGTAGTTGTAATCCTCATGACTAGAACTTTAAATCCAATGATTGATATGCATGGTGCTCTTTGTTTCTAATGGTACTGAGTGTGCAAGTGCTTCCCATATCTTATTTAACTATTAATAGTGAACCGAGAAGTTAAACCGAAAGTTTGCACTGTTGCATAGAGGGGAACGTCTTGTTTGGACTCGGGCTTTTCTTGTTATTTGACCTATGAGTATGCAACTCCATGTCTGTGATTATTTTTCAGTTTAGTCTGCCTCTAATGCATCTGATGTCATACACAAACCTTCTTAACTTGGATCAAGCAATTATCATCACACACACTTTCCATTATTATTGGTCTTGAATTTTGAAGTGAAAATGTGATATCATCACACATTTATAATGGGATAAAGGAGAACAGCCTTCTTCGAATATTTTACATTGTTGAACTTTTGTGAGCAAGTCGTTGTTCTATCATTTAAATCTGACATTGCTGCTTCTGATGCCCTATGAACCTTCTTAACTTTGCCAAGTTAGTAGGAAAGTATAGATCGTTTTTCCTGCAGCAACGCTTCATTTTTCAAAGAGAGGGAGGAAGGGAGAGAGAAGAAAAAAAGAAAGAAAGAAACGAAAAACTTGCTTTTATCAGATTTTTAAATAATTTATTGATGTGTTTGGTGTGCTCCTTTTTTCACCCATTGCACGTCGTGCTTAGCTCACTGCTCACCTTCTCTCAGTGAACAAGTAAACTGTTGAGATTACTCCGAACTTCTGTATTTTAAAGAATAAGGTAGTAAGAATCATAAATGAGGCAGCTAGGAGGTACAAATGGCAGTCTAATATTTCTTTGCTTTTTTGCAGGAAGAACTACAACCCATGGTTCAATCTAGAAATCTTACTCTCTCATATTCATCTGAAAGCTCCATTGAGGAAGAACTTAAAAGAGAAAGCACCGCAGATATTATAACAATAGCAGTAAGTTGCTATCTCCATTGTTATTACAGCATGATGCTTCTCCTAGAAAATATTTTGTAATTTTGTAGTAGGTTGTTAGAGAAGATGTATGATGTGTGCAGCAGTATGATGTCTGCAGTGTAATGGGTCCTGTAGAGTAGTCATCGGCGTCGTGATCATACTGCACCTTAATGCCAACTATGTTGGGGTTGGTGTCATTAAGTTTATACTGTCAAGTAATTGTTTAAAATTAGTCAACAATGGCTAACTCTTACGTTGGATGCTTTTCTTGTTGCAGCATATTATGAAGGGACATGAGATGAAATTCCTAGACCATCACTATTTTAATCTTCTCACTTGCATTGAAAATATCAAAATATGGTGATGAGTTGATATAGTTTCTGTAGTCATGTCTCATTACATGAATGATGTTGTAAAATCAACATGTACATAACGGAACGTGATTGAACCTTGTGGGAATAGTTTGCATTTATTTCAAGAACTGTATTTGGGTGGACGTTGCATAGACACAGCGAATGTTTTTTCTCCATGTTTTGTGCATTTGGGTGGTTTTTCTTCTTTTAGGTATTTCTGTTGGATATGTTCAGTGGATTCTTTTATAACTTAACATTGAGCATTCCGCCCCTTATACTCTTTTTAGTTTCTGAATGGAACTTTCTTTCATATAAAAGTTGTTAATATTAAATAATTCTAATAAGGGCGGCACCTTTGATTGTACCTGTCGCAGGTAAGCTATCTGGTGATGTTTGCTTACATTTCTATCACACTAGGTGATGCAACTCAGTTATCTACGATTTACCTTTCATCAAAGGTGATGGTTCTGTTCATTTAATTGGACTTGCTAGAGTATAATTCTGGCTGCTATATACTGTTTAAAAAATGTGGTCTCTTTGTTGAATGAGAAATTTGGCATTTAGATAGGCTTAAATGCTATGATCTTGTCTCAACAATTTCAGTATTTTTATTATATGTGTCAGGTTATGGTATTGTTGCTTCTTTTAAGGTGATGGTTCTGTTCATTAAGTTGGACTTACTAGAGTATAATTCTGGCTGCTATATACTGTTTCAAAAATGTGTTCTCTTTGTTGAATAAGAAATTTAGCATTTAGGCTTAAATGCTATGATCTTGTCTTAACAATTTCAGTATTTTTATTTTGTGTCAGGTTATGGTATTGTTGCTTCTTTTAAGTAGGTTTTCTGTACTAAAAGGAATATCTTGGCTTTGCTGTTTTGAGATTACTTTTTATGGACGTAGCAGAGGAAGACTGCTGTATGGTTTAATTTTCTCATTCAACCATATGACTGCTTACTCTGTATCTTCATGTACAATATCTTCGATTGTGAACTATTTCTGAGAGATTAAGCCGAGAGAACTCACTATTTCACGTGTTGTTTTGTAGGTTTTGCTTGGTCTTTCAGGAGTTGTCCTTGTCATGCTATCTGTGCTTGGATCTGTTGGGGTTTTTAGTTTTGTGGGCATTAAGTCTACATTAATTATCATGGAAGTCATCCCTTTTCTGGTTTTGGCTGTAAGCTCTTACTCTTATGATGTTTAAAAGTTCTAAGAACATTTATATGTCTTGGAACTTCTTGATGGTCTCTTTTTGTCAATTTTTCTGTGTACATGACTCTTCAGGTTGGAGTCGATAACATGTGTATATTAGTTCATGCTGTAAAACGACAGTCATTTGACCTATCCGTAGAGGAAAGAATTAGCAACGCACTGGTTGAAGTTGGTCCATCCATTACACTAGCTAGTTTATCAGAGGTTTTGGCATTTGCTGTTGGGGGCTTCACTCCCATGCCGGCATGCCGTATCTTTTCCATCTTTGCAGGTCTTAAGAATAATCTAAAAGTTCATTTGATTGAGTTAGAAATGTCGACCTTTGGGATGACATTTTGTAATTTTCTCTTGTAGCTTTGGCTGTCCTACTGGATTTCCTTCTGCAAGTTACTGCTTTCATCGCACTGATAGTTTTTGACTGCATGAGAGTTGAGGATAGCAGGATTGATTGCTTCCCGTGCATAAAGATTCCTCCTGGTGAAGAATATACTGAAGGTTGTTTAATTTATCATCACTTGTCTGTTTATCTCCATTTTTTGTTTTCCTGATATTCATCATTTTGGCAATGCAGAAGTCCATGATAGAAGACCTGGGCTGCTCTCGAGATATATGCAAGTAAGCATTTTGGAATTGTAAGACTAAAAAAGCATTTTAAAATTGTAAGACAAACTTCTGCTTTGTTAAAGATGGAGTCACATTATAGCATGTTTTAACGTTCAAGCACTCCGTGTCTTATTTTTTTTTTTGGAGATGTTGGCTCGTTAATGGTCTTATTTTCTTTTTGTCCTGGGTTTCTTATATCTGCATTAATATAGGAAATTCATGCACCTATTCTTGGACATTGGGGAGTTAAACTTACTGTAACTGCCGTTTTTGTTGCCTTCACTCTGGCTAGCATTGTAAGTTTCTTTTTATATGTGATAAGATGCTCATTTTCTCTAGTGCATTCATATATATTAGCTGTTTCATATCTTTTGATCGGACAGGCCCTTTCTACCAGGATTGAGTCTGGTCTGGAGCAACAGATTGTTCTTCCTCGTGATTCATATCTCCAGGTTTATCTACTGGATTTTTTTATTTTTTTAAAGGATCTACTGGATTATTTGCCTGTCTTGTAAACTCATGTGCATATGGTGTTCATGTGTCTGCCCTTAAGTCACCCTATTTGTTTTTCATTTTCCCTTTTAAACTAGGATTACTTCAATGATCTGTCAGAGTATCTCAGAGTTGGACCACCATTATATTTCGTTGTTAAGGATTACAACTACAGGTACATTGTTTTATCCCCGAGTCTCGCTCCTTATTCAGTTGACTTCCATACAACAACCCCACCCCACACACACACCACCACCACCTCCAACCTGTCCCCTTGGGATTTTTCATATAACACGCATCATTAATGACTTTATGCAAACCAACTGATGCTTGTCCTGGTTCTATCCTTTTTTAAACTTGTACTCCCTCCATCCTCAAATAATTGACCCATTTGTTTTTGTTGTCTTACAGTATTTAATCTGTGATTTATTTTCATAAATATTTAGACATTTAAAGTTAAATGCTTCATATGCATATCATAATTTGCAACATGCCCTTTCTAAATATATTTTTTTGGGATTCTTTTTCACTATTTATCTTTGTAATTATTTGAGTCAAACATTGAACCTTGAAACATGAAAGTCAAATGGATCAATATTCGAGGACGGAGGGTATATAATATTGGGGCTCCTTGTTACAAAGGTGGGTTGCTGATGAAACTGCTAGTTGTTAGGTCTCTTCATGGTAGAAATGAGGTTGCCTGTATGAGAGATGGAGAATGTGTAGTAGAGCTGTTATATTGTGCGGCACCGCAGTGAATACTTTTTTTTTTTTTTTCATAAGTTGCGGCTTCATTGATGAGAAGATCAGAGTGCCAAGAGAGCACCAGTTACTGCACCTTGATCATCTTAATTATAAGTAATTGAATTACACTCAAATCTAGAAATTAATACTTTACACATTTGTGCATCATAAGAGAAGAATGAACAAGATAGAAAATGGTGAGGAAGAAATGAAGGGAAATGGTAGCTTCTATTTGTTCTGATCCAGTTTGAAGTTGAACGCATTTCATTTGGCTCATGCAAATATACAAGGGTGCAAAAAACACATCTAATTATGTGATTTGTTTTCCCTATCTCCTCAGCTTGGAATCAAGAGATACCAATATGTTATGCTCCATCAGCCAGTGTGACTCAAACTCACTTTTGAATGAGGTACTATAGTGTCGAGCACTTTTGAGTTTTGAAATCTAACACTATTGTTATTCCCCTTTTCCTCTTCTTTTCTCTTTCTCCCTTGATTGCCCCTTGCTTGATATGTGACTCTTTTGAGAGTGTACAAGTGATCCTGTCATTCGGATTTTATTGTGGTCAGATCTCCAGAGCGTCGTATTCTCCGGAAACAAGCTATATTGCTAAGCCAGCTGCATCATGGCTTGATGACTTTCTTGTATGGATATCACCTGAAGCCTTTGGCTGCTGTAGGAAGTTCATAGATGGTACTTATTGTCCTCCCGATGATCAGGTTGGTTTATCATATTTGCAGTCAGAGGTCAATTATCTAGTTGGTTGGGTTTTTTCAGCCGTAATAACATTCTTTTTGCCTGGTTCTTTCCAAGCCCCCATGCTGTTCACCTGATGAAGGTTCCTGTGACATCGGTGGAATTTGTAAAGATTGCACTACGGTGATGCCTTCTTCCCGCTTCCTTGATGGCTTTACACTACCTCTATCTCTAAATAATTGTAGCATTTGACTTTCAGACTTGTGTTTGACTGAAACTATTACTACAAAGAGTTTGACAAAAAAAAAAATTTAAATATATTTTGAGAATACAAAAATGAAATTTTCATTTAGATATAAAATATTTTAACTTCGTATGCCAAAATGTTGAAGAAAAAAAATCATAGATTAAATGCTGAAAACTAAAGTGGACAATTTTTTGAGGATGAAGGGAGTGAATATTTTGTTGGGTATTCTGGTTCTTGTTTCAAGTTCTGGTTATGAATATCAGCTTCACTCTTGTTACAATCATTGTTAAACTGAATATTGTTTAGTTCCCAGCTTAAAAGAAAAAGAGAGAGAGAAAAAAGTCTAGGTAATTTATGGTCCTTGGTTTTGTAGTATGAAATGATTAAGAGGTGAAATTTGTGAACTAACTCTCTAAACTTGCTTCCAGTGCTTCCGCCACTCAGACTTGATAAATGGGCGTCCATCTACCAAACAATTTAGGGAGAAGCTTCCATGGTTCCTGGATGCTTTACCATCTGCTGATTGTGCTAAAGGTGGTCATGGTGCATATACCACCAGTGTTGATTTAAATGGTATGTAAATTCAAAATTTCTTTCCTGATAATATGTACTTTAATGTTGTATTCACATTGAAAAATCAGAAAGGTGCGTCTTATTATGTTTGTATAAAGTAGCATCTCTAAATAGTTTCTTTAAGTTCTTTTCAGGTTTTGAGAGTGGTGTAATACGGGCATCGGAGTTTCGTACGTATCACACACCAGTAAATAGACAAGTATGTTTATCTACTGCTACTTGTCTTGGGTTTGGTTTCCTTTTTCCTTTTTTTTTTTCTGGGGGTGGGAGTTGGGGAGGATGTTCGTTCCCTTTTTAATTTTTTTTTTCAGTTGCCCATTTGATCGCTAGAGTTCTCTTCATTCTTCTGCTATTCTTGGACTCATACCTTTCTTCTTCAGGGTGACTATGTTAATGCAATTCGAGCTGCAAGAGAATTTGCTTCACGAGTATCAGAGTCTTTGGAGGTCAGGGACAAGTTTCTTTTATGGTTTAAGCTGGCAGGCATGATTCATATTATGATAAGGGTCTATAATCATCTGTTTGTATCTCTACGTTCTTCTTAATCCCCAAAGGTCTTGCTCTTGTTTTATCCATCAATAACTTGGTTAACCTCAGATAAAATAGTGAAATGCTCCATATTCAGCTGATTGCAGTATAATTCAAATGCTTTATCTTCTTTTGCTTTTGGAGGTTGGTGTAGGTAGGAGTCCATTAATGCCAACTAATTTTGCTTTCAGAACTTTTAACTCTGAAAAAACATCATTTTCAAGGTAATATAGTATATGGTTCAAATAAATAACTGGATCACATTTTTTATTCAGTAGTGATTTTTTAACTACCTTTTTACTTTTTGGTGTACACAAAGGCATCTAACACAGACATAGATGAAAGCATAAGTCTTTAAAGTCAAAACATGGATTTTTCACTGCAACTAGTTGCTGGGTTTCTCCATAGTCTTGGGCTCAAGCCAATGCCATGTTTGTTGCTATTGGTCTGTTCCTCACAATTTGTTTGGCATGCACTTTGAAAGCACGAACTCCTAACCTTCCCTAACCTCAAGGTTAGGATGTGTTCAATTTTCGCAAGCTGTATTTGCAAATTGTTATTTTCTGGTGTGTGCTTTTGTGAGCTGATGTGCTTGTCTCTAATTCAGGAATAATAGGGACCCCAACATGAAGTCTAAGTGCTATTCCGAGCTGTTGCTTGATTTTGAATTGGACTGACTGTCTTTTTGTTAACAAGTCTAAGGCTTGCATGCAAAACATTCATGGATTAAATAAAAAAGCATATCGCACTGTCCCTTTTTTTTTTCTTTTTTGTCTTTGTGAGTCTCTTTAATTTGTTTATACACACACACACACACACACATATCAGTTTTTGCCTTGTTTATACTTAATTTGTTGCTCGTCAATCCTTAATGTACCCTAACATCACTCATTAAATGCAGATCGATGTCTTTCCATATTCGGTATTCTATATTTTCTTTGAGCAATATCTAAATATATGGAGGGTGGCTCTCAGCACAATCGCTATAGCCCTTGGTTAGTTTCCAAAGTACTCTCCTTTAAACAGAGTAGCTAGTGATCCTACATTGTCATGTCATTTTCTTGCATTTATCCTATAACAGGGTTAGAACTTGTAATGTCTTGCGGCGTTGTGTCATTCTAGAATTTGCATGTTCCATGAATGTGTCTATTTGATGCCATCTGATGTTCTTCGATGATGTTTCAGGTGCCATATTTCTTGTGTGCTTGGTTATCACATCCAGGTTTTCGTTCTCTCCTATTTGGTCTTTTAAAAATTTCTTGTCTTACGTCTACATATGTCTGCCAAGGTGTCTTTTATGCGGATATTGTGGTCATTTCTTCCTTCTTATATGTTACCTTTAAGTGCAGCCTTTGGATGTCTGTCATCATAACTCTTGTACTTGTGATGATCATCGTGGATCTGATGGTATGCCCTATCCTCCAATTATCTTTTCCTTCAAAAAAGAATATATTAAGGAAATGGATAGCTGAGGCACAGATTAAGTCTCAATTGGATGAAGTCATCTTCCTAGTATCATTTCGTATTAATTGGAAAGATAAATTTACCCTTGCTAAATGTTAAAGTTGTTGCTAAATTGCAGGGTATAATGGCAATTCTCAATATTCAGCTGAACGCTGTCTCTGTTGTTAACCTTGTGATGTCAATTGGGATTGCTGTTGAGTTCTGTGTGCACATAGCCCACGCGTTCCTGGTTAGTGCCAATAGAATTGCAATGTTAAAAGACCATTATCTTCATTATCTATGAAGTAAGCTCTCAGACACTGATGGGTCAGTCGGAATTTTTCTTTCTGCTGCTTGCAATAGACTAAAATGGGTCGAACCCTTACCCAAACCCCACCCATAGGAGGAGAATTGTTAACTGGGCTGGCCTTTTATGATGGCTCTTGTTGTGAATCATGTGGTGTGGAATGTTTTGCGCGTTGGCTTGTCAACTCTGAGATGCTGTTCATGAAATGATTCTGTTTATGAATATCATGCAGATTATGGTTTTATATAAATTATTGATAAACTAAATATACTGTTGCCCGTTGATACCCAGGTGACCACCGGTGACAGGAATTATAGGATGAAGGCAGCACTTAGTACTTTGGGAGCTTCTGTATTCAGGTTGATTAGTCTTATTTCGCTTGTTTCACAGAATAATACTCATATTTCTTTTTCTGTGGGCAGGTGTATACTGTTTCAGTTTGTTGGTTTTTTAAACGAAAGGATTTATTTAATCATGTTCCTTTCATGTGCCTGCAAAGCAATTCTTTTAACTTTCTGATGTCTTCTTGACATACCATTTTATTCTTCCCTGTTGCAGTGGGATTACACTAACCAAACTTGTTGGAGTAATTGTACTTTATTTTTCAAGATCCGAAATATTTGTGGTGGGTTATTCTTCCTTCCATCTTTCTGGTTTGTTTGTGCTTTCTTGTTTGTAAGAACCCCTGTTTTGCAGGTTTATTATTTCCAGATGTACCTGGCATTAGTTATCGTTGGTTTCTTGCACGGGCTTGTGTTCTTACCGGTAAGTAGAACTTTTGTGCCACCATGGTTGCCCAATATGTTCCTGGCTGTCATAATCATTAAGATGATGCTTTTTGTTGGTTTGCATTGATGACATGTGTGCAAAACTCTTCTCTGAGGATGAATTTTACCCGTTTTTTCATGGCAACATAAACAACCTTCTAACTCTTGCATTGATTCACCATTCTCTCTCTCCATTCACTCGTTTCATTTCCTAGCACTATTAACAGTTAGCTGGATAGTCTTAATTTGTTAGCTATCTACCCTAAAGTGATGCATGCACTTGATATTTCCTAAGATTATTCTAATTTGAGGTATCTATAATGTCCGAACTAATAGAACTTCATTCTTCATCTTTCTACATTAATGCATACTTGTAGACTCTTCTAGACTAATGTAAATGTGCGGAGAGAAGCGGTTATGACTTTCAACACCTTTTCTGTATAAATATAGCATTCGAGTATTGCTTGATTTTGACCTGATCTGTTTCAGATTAAGCCACAGTAACCGGTTTTCTTGCTAATGGTGTTCATGTATGCAGGTAGTATTGAGTATGTTTGGTCCACCATCAAGACATGTAGCAACTCTAACACAGCCAGGAGCTGAGCCTTCTGCAACTTGAGGATAGGTTCAGCATTCATATAGTTAAATAGTGGACCTTTTCGCCGAGCCTCTGTGTTGGCTTGCTTTAACTTTAAAACAGAGCAGACCTGGAGGGAGAAAGGGAGAATCTGAGTAATAGAATAAGCAGTAGTTGACACAGAGGAGCTCGGTTGGCCTAAAAGACGGGAACTTTGGCTCAAATTGGAATTTCGGTTACTTCATACGGATTTTAAAATCGAGACAATCACTTGAACACTCCCTTAGAATTCAGGAACATGCGGGCAATGGGCAGTAGATATGATGGTTCAGTTAGTGACACTTTCATATGGATGTTTTGTTGAGAAAAGAGGAAAGAAAAGGATTTCTAGAGTGCTTAAAGTCAAATAGAGATTGTAGGGGTGATATAGTGCTATTATTTAAACGTTCTAGTATCAAGTTTATCAAGTTCATGTAACGTTGGTAGAAGTTTGCACTCTAGTGCTGGGGTTGCGGCTTTCCAATGAGGATGCTCTGCCCTGTTAAACTGTGAAAATTGGACAAAATATCTGCTAATTTCACCATTGTTCGTCAACTTCCATTACTATAAAAAAAAAAAAGTGAAGCACCCGAGAGGAAGAATCCGCCTCCAAACATGTATGAATAAGGAAAGCGCATTTCCAAATATATAGGTTTTTCTTTTTCTTTTTCTTTTTGAAAGGCTATTAATTAATTAAAGGAAGAGAAGAACGGCTCCTCCATGGAGGGAGCAGTCCAAAGTTAGGAAGTTACAGAGTCCAAAGAGGAGATAATTAGTTGCAATTACAGACCGTCCTTATAGGGTTCAGAAGCTAATTGGACCGGTTTATTTTACCCATGCTCCATCTGTTTGGATCCTGTTTGTGATCCAAACGAAGGAGAATTATTGAATCAAACCAATAATCTCTAAAGAGGAGCACTGCGGTCCATCATGAACGCGGCTGTTTCTGTCCTTCCAAAATCGCCATACTATGATGTATCTAATGTACAATCATGTAAGGTGTTGATTTTAGTTCCAGGACTGAACGTGGAAGTCATCTAGCAAAGAAGGAATATCCAGCCCTTGGAATGGGCTGCATTGACACCAAGAGTGGATGAGAGATCCACATCTTTGTGGCGAAGTGGCACCAAATCAGGGAGTGTTCAAGAGATTCAGAAGCCGCCATACATTTGCAACATTTCGTTCTTTCGATAGGGACTCTCCGAATCATCAATTGTTCCACAGTGGGAGACGGTATTGGAAGGCTCTCCAGCAGCAGAAAATGACCTTTTTTGGCACCCAAGGACACCATAAAATATGTGGGGTTGGTCATGTCAAATGGTGAACCGCATCGTGGATGATATCCGTAAGCTTTGAAATCGAGAATTCGCCGGAAGCTAGATCTAGTTCCTAGCGTCAAGAGTCTTCTTGATCTGCACATAAAACAACATTTTCTAGTAATTTTGTTAGTTCCCTAAACTCTCCAATTGTCTTCCCCAAGGTTCAACTCGCCAACTCCACAAAAAAATTTGTTGTTGAAAAATTCTTATAACTAAACGGACTCTTTAATTGACCCATTTGGAGCTTGAACTAGTAAGATACAACCTGTTGAAGTTGTTGCCCTGTTGGCGCCACTTGGTCAGTACGATCTCCATGTGCACCCACGCCTAGTGCAAACTCCTCGCGTAGGTGGATGATGCTTACTACCAATCCCCCGCCTCCCAAGTCTTCCTGTTTTGCAACTATCTTGAGCCTCAAACCTTCAATCCCCTTAGCAACTTCTTGAATCTCCCTTTCTTGCTCAAAACTTGCGGCCATGGTTTGCATGAATATGTTCAAAGCTTGCTCCATCTTCTTGGTTTTGGATCTTGTCAATGTTGTGCAACGTACTTGAAACTTGGGTTGAATGTTCTAGACCTTGTGTACGCTCATCAACTTTTGATTCAGTTCTTCTCCCTTAAAAAAACCTGATTTCTGACCTGATTTCTATCACAAACCGTTAGTTTAGAACTCAAATGTTCAGGGTTTAATCATCAAATAAAAAATATTTAAGAGTGAGTTGTTAAAAAACATTAAACATTGAGATCTGAAAATACAGTCTCCCCGTGTATCGAAACTCGAACGACTCTTTTTGGTTTTTGACCGACCCGACCGCATTCGTGATGCTGTGCCGCTGAGTGTTGGTGTGGTGCTCCCTTCCCGCCAACTCCGAAGTCAGCCCGAGAGGAAAAGGAGCCATTTTTAGATGAAATCCAAGCTCACCAAAGCTCTGCGCAGAGGCCCCCGAAACCCCAAATCAGCATGGCAGATCTTCAAGCGCATCCAGTCAGATCCTTCACCCGCCCTCGTTGCCGCCAGAATGCCCCAACAAATCGATCACCTCCTCCTCGATTCCGCTCCCGATGCAGCTTCCCGTTCTTCCCTCCTTTCAAAGATCAAAGATTTGGCCAACTCAGGCCTCGTCGATGAAGCTTTCACTCTCTTCAAGTCTCTCAGAAGTAAATTCCCCGGTGACCCGCCTTCTGTATCCTTGTATAATGCACTGTTAGAGTGTTGTATTAGAGAACGAAGCGTGGATTCTGTCTTGCTGTTGTATAAAGATATGGTTCTTGTAGGCGTTTCTCCGCAGACTTACACCTTCAATCTCTTGATTTCGTCTCTTTGTAATTCGGGTCATTTGGAGGAAGCCCGTCAACTGTTCGATAAAATGTCTGACAAAGGTTGTAAACCAAATGAGTTTACTCTCGGGATTCTGGTTCGTGGGTACTGTATAGTTGGTCTCGCCGACAAAGGGGTGAACCTGCTGGACGAGATTAGGAAGTTAGGTGTTTACCCAAATAGGGTTGTGTATAATACTTTGATTTCTAGACTCTGTAGAGAAGATAGGTCTGATGATGCTGAAAAGCTTGTAGAGAGAATGAGACAGGATGGCTTGTTTCCAGATGTTGTTACATTCAACGCTAGAATATCTGCTCTTTGTAGGATGGGCAAAATGCTTGAAGCGTCTCGAATTTTCAGGGACATGCAATTAGACCGGGATTTGGGGTTACCTCAACCAGATCAGGTTACGTATAATGTAATGCTCAAAGGTTTTTGCCAGGAAGGGTTGTTGGAAGAAGCGAAAATCCTACTTGAATCTATGCAGAAATGTGGTTTGAAGATGAATATGAGGAGTTACAATATATGGTTGTCCGGATTATTGAGGAACAGGAAGCTCTTTGAAGCTCAGTCAGTTCTTAAAGATATGGTGAATAATGGCATCGAACTAAGCATCTACTCGTATAATGTTCTGATGGATGGCCTCTGCAAGAATGGGATGCTATCTGATGCGAGGATGGTGATGGGTTTCATGATAGGCAATGGTATTTCTCCGGACACAGTGACGTATAGTACTTTACTTCACGGGTATTGCTGTAGAGAAAAGGTTTTAGAAGCAAATAACATACTACAAGGGATGACAGAAAAGGGTTGTTTTCCTAATTCCTATATTTGTAACATTTTACTGCACAGTCTTTGGAAGGTGGGGAATATATCAGAAGCAGAAGACTTGCTGCAAAAGATGATTTTGAAGGGTTACAGCCTAGATACTGTTACCTGCAATATTCTTATAGATGGTCTGTGTCATAGTGGGAGGTTGGAGAAAGCTATTGAAATTGTGAATGAAATGTGGGTGCATGGAAGTGCTGCTTTTGCTAGCCTAGGAAACTCAATTATTGGTCTTGTTGATAATAGTAACAGTAGTAAGAAGTGTGAGCCTAACTTGATAACGTATTCGATCATAATTAATGGTTTGTGCAAGGCAGGAAGGTTTGATGAAGCTAGGCAGAAGTTCAAGGAGATGTTGGGGAAAAGGTTACAACCTGATTCAGCTATTTTTGATACTTTCGTACACAGTTTCTGCAAACAAGGGAAGCTCTCATCTGCATTTCGTGTTCTCAAGGACATGGAGAGAAAGGGATGCAGCAAAACCCTACAAACTTATAACTCTTTGATTCTTGGGTTTGGAAGTAAAAGTCAAGTATTTGAAATTTATGGGTTGATGGATGAAATGAGAGAACAAGGGGTAGCCCCTAATCTATCAACTTACAATACAATTTTGAAGTGTCTTTGCGTAGTAGGGAAATTCCAAGATGCGTGTTCAGTCCTACATGAAATGCTTCAAAAGGGTGAATCTCCAAATATTTCTTCTTTCAGGATTTTAATAAAAGCCTTTTGTGATGTTCATGACTTTGGAGCAGCGCAAGAGATGTTTGAATTTGCTTTGAGTACATGCGGGCACAGTGAAGCCTTGTATAGCTTATTGTTCAATGAGTTGCTAGCTAAAGGGAAAGCCTTACAAGCTAAAAATTTATTTGAAGCTGCTTTAGATAGATCTTTCTATTTGGGGAAATTTGCTTATAAGGATCTCATTGAAAGACTTTGTAAGGATGAGAGGGTAGACGAGGCTAGTGTTATTCTGCAACAAATGATTGACAAAGGATACAAAACTGATCCTGCAGCATTCATGCCAGTGGTTGATGGATTTAGTAAGATGGGAAACAAACATGCTGCTGATGCATTTGGGGAGAAGATGTTGGAGATGGCTTCTGACTATACTGTAGACAATAAGATCTACCAAACAACTATAAGGGGTTCACATTATGGAAAACGAAATGAATCTGTTAAAGGTGATTGGCAGGCATTAGTACACAGGTACGGTAATGTTAGGATCTATTTTCTTCCTTCAGCTCTATGCATTTTCTGATGCTTGATTGTAAGTTCAGCTGGAATATCTTGTTGTTTACTTTGCTGTTAAATAGTAGTACTAACTTTTTAATTCTTGAACGTTTCTCATAGTTTTTTTCAATGCAAAGAGTTGCACATGTATAACAGTCATAAACATGGTCCTTCCCTTCTCTACTTTATTCAATAACTCACACTGGTTTGGGGCCGTTCTAAAAGATGCTCTGAGTATTCACCAACTATTACGGATAACTAACAATGCTTTATGCATCAGCTTTTTGTAGGTCACTGACGTTCTTTTGTTTTACATGTACCTTGCAGAGATGATGGTAGTGGAATTGCACTGAAAACTCTTAAGCGGGTACAAAAAGGCTGGGGTCAAAAAACTGTGTCAAGCTTGCAGCCGCAGAAAAATGAATTGCTTGATCACTGGGAAGTTGGCTGATGAGCAGAAGTGGCTATGAAGGAGTACAAGGCTGCTTCATTACCAAGATATCCTTTTCATTTTCATTGTGAGGATGCCTGTGGAACATGACTCTCGGGAGTTGTGCGTCATACTAGATTATACGGAGTAATTTTCTGTATGGTGATATGCTTATCTATTGCCATTTGATCTAAATTAAGGTGTGTATGTTAGCTTTTGCACAGCTCTAATTAGTTTTGGCTGTTTGTTCTTGAGGGGTCCCCAAAGAGGGAGTTCTGATGTTTTGACTTGTGCAGCTTAGACGTCTTGGCGTGATAGATGGTCGCTTGATAACCATGTCTGCATCTTGAGTTTGCCCCTGAGATCGTGTTGTACGGAGTATGGTGTACCAGCTCCAGCCTCCATATTGCTAAACCGTTGGGTTGATTGTTGATTAACAGTTTTGTTGATGTAGGGAAGCGTAATCCACCTTCAGGCATCTTGCTTCTTCTAACAACAGAAGATATTAAGAGAGAAGTTTTGGCTTTGCTGCCATTCAACAGTCCTTGATAGAGATTTTGACATATATCAGTAAGGTTAGATTAAAAAAGATGTTGATTAATAAATTTCTCTGATAAAAATTGTCAGTGCATGAGTGGTTCTTGGATTAGTGCTGAAAATGGGTTTTCTTTTACACCTTTGAAAGTTTTCGACAATTAATGAGTTTTTCTTTCTCTTACACCTTCATGCAGCTTCTTTCAAACTTCATTTTTTCTTAATATTATTAACAGTCTTGAGGCTGTTCTTTACCTAGCAGGCTATTCAACACAACATTCACGTTTGTTCTGTTTAAAAATTCAGAGGACTTATTTTTCAAAATCTGCATCATAGGGTAGGGTTGGCGCCAGACAGTACAGCTTGGCCTGCCTCCAAATGAAGGGGAGTCCCATGCACTCTGAGGCTGTCCATAATTATGGATCTTGAAATAATCTGAATGGAAAATTGTTGATAATGTAGTTGGTGTACTGTCCCTTTCATTGTTGATTTAGTTATATGAATCAAATCACAACTTGAAATTGGAAGCAGGATTCATCACATTCTTATCATCTGACTGGTTCTAACAATGCACTTGCAGGCAATAAATAAGCAATTGCAGACCTGGCTTGCCTCCCATCCACCAAGCTTAAACATTATTAGATCCAAATAATTAAACGTGTATTGATTATGATATGATATAAATTATTGGCAATGCACGAGTGGCCTGGCCTGTATTCATAATTGACTTTGTTTTCGTTTATCTACTGGATAATAGTCTGTATTACTATTACCAAGCAGACAAAAGCATATCTACTGGAAAATAGTCTGTATCTACTTTGTTTAGTTTTTCAACCAAAAAAAAAAAACAAACAAACAAACAGAACAGAAGTGTTTTCATTTCGATTAAATGAATCTAAAAATTTCTCTCAACTATAAGACATAATCTTTGTAAAATGGAAAATTGTTCTCAAGGAAAGCTGAAATGAAAACTAGTAAAGTGAGCACATTTTCTATTTCCATATAATTTTCCAGAAGATTAAAAAGTATTCCATAACTAAAAGGGTTTTGCATTTTTCAGTGAAAATGGAAACTCAAATAGACTTCCTGCTAGCTGCTTAACAAGATAACTTCAGTTAGTTCTTTTTTCATATAGAAATATGAAATTCAGACTCATGTGACAAGTCAAGGTTCCGAAAGGATCACTAACAAAGTACCGGTACCGCATCTAGAAGAGATAACTAATTGACATCTTTGCACAGTAACTAACTTTGGAAGTACTTATGTTGTGTGTTGAAAGGTACTTAGTGATCTAAGGAAGTAGTCTCAGTGTGGACATTATAAACCTTTTTATGTTAGGATGTCTTCTCTATGTTCGATGCAGCAATGGTTTGCGAAAAAATAACACTTTTTACTTTTTTGAATTTAAGATAAGAGAGTGAGAGTGTTAGTGAGATTTTAAAAAATGTGTCAGTTTTTTTTTTGTAGAAAGTGAGGAAAGAACAAAACCAGCAAAAAAGTGAGTTTTTTTTATTTTGAAACGAATCATTTGAAGTTTTGGGAGAATAATTCAAATTATTGTTGAAGATTTTTGAAAAGTTATACTCTTGGTAATCTTAGGGTATGTTTGGTTGGTAATATTAGGATGGATGAGATAGTTTTAATCTCATTTTCTCCTTTTATCTTTCATTTGGTATGTATAAGAATAGGTTGAGATTAATCCCTTTTATCATTTTTATCCCATAAAATTGGGATTAAATGATCCATCGCTCATCTCGTCATTAACATGGACAGGAAAAAAGAGAAGAAAAAAAACACGAGACCTTCGCACTCTCGACTCTCGCTTTGAATCTCATCACCTCGTTCTTCCATGATCAGCAAGAGTCGAGCTCTCCTTCACTGGCGATAGTTGCTTCTCCACCGACGATTCTTTCCACAGTAGAGAAAACGGGTAAGCTAGTTTCGTTTTCCTTTTCTCTTGAGCAGATTATGCCTAGGGTTTCAATTAATTTCATTGATTCTTGTTAGCTTTGGGGGTTGATCAAAGCTTGGAACTCTAAGAGATCA
>JBBYHH010555650.1:0-10810 GCA_038382905.1 Daphne laureola
ACCTAAATAATTTAATAGCTATTGTAGATTTTTTTGAAAAATAACTATTCATTCTTACATTTATCTTTTGATAATCATTATTTTTCTCGCAATAAAAAATATAGTTTTTTAAAATATTACTATTATTAATATAATTATAAATTTTTGTTTTCATTTAAATTTATTTTATAGATATTTTAGATTCAATCTACAATTTATATTCATGATTTGAAATTATTATTTGAAATAATACACACGTAATTAAAAATAATCACTTAAAAAGTAAAATTATAAAGTTAGAGAGATATTTAACACATTTTAAAAACTCAGAGGGTCAATTTGAGTATTTTAATCACAATTTCTATTAAGTTTTAACGGAAGTTAAGTCGTAGGTATAGATTTGCAACATATTCATACTTTAGAGCCACTTTTATAATAAAATTTTATTCGGATATAAATTTATAATACGAGATATAATTTAAATATAGATAGTGCAATTTACTCAAAAAAAAATGTAATTTATTTCAGATGCAGAGGTGTATATGGATCATTCATTGAATTAAAGTTTCAAAATATAATCAAACTAAAAGATGCGGGCTCTCCTAACCCTAGCAGCGCCGCCACCATGCTCCATTGGCCGGACTGTTTGTGGCTCCTCTGTCAGCATTCTCGTTCGACTTTCGGGCTAGCGTCTCTTTCTGATGTCTGGTGGTTTCTCTCGTGACGAATCAACATTTTCTTCTCGGCGTGTGTGCAAGATGCTCCGCTTCGGTGGCCGGTTTCCTGGGGCCGTCGTTTCTTGTGGCGGGGCCGTCAGGCTTTTGGGAAGTGACGGGGCTGCGTGGGCCACGGTATGGAGGCGACGAAGCTCCAGCCGGGGGCCTGTTGAAACAGGCGCAAGTTCAAGCTTCCTTGTCGTGCGATGGTGTCAGACTCTATTTGGGAAAGGGCTTGCGATACTGGTGGTGCTACTCTCCTTGGATCTGGGAAGATGTAGTAGGTGCTAGTTGTTGATATTTTTAATAGTAGAAAATATCAATATTTTTTGTTGGATATTTTGAGTCGTAGAATATGTTGATATGAAGTAGGTGGACCATATTTTGATTTCGGCAGCTGTGACTGAGTATGAATGTGTGGGTTAGTGATCCATTTTTATGCATCTAATATTATTATATGGTTTGAATCAGTTCTTACATGTAGGGGTGGCTTATGTATTATTTTTGTATCTTTAATGTGCAGGTGATGTTTGAGAGTGTTGTTCTCTATCTGGTATGTTTTACAGGATGAATGTTTACAAGTATAGATCCCCGTGTCAAACAAAGATATTATAAACGGAAGACCGTATAAAGCCTCTAGACTAGGTGGTGAAAACTATATTTCTTGGCTTCGCTGGCACTATTACATCATGGGGTGCATGTGGTCCACCATTGCAGGGCGGTAACTTGTTTAGTTTATTCCAGTGGCGGATTTAGAGTAAAAAAGTTAGCTGAGCGGAAAATCAATCAACCAATAATACTTCATTCGTCTCTAAAAAATTAGTGCGATTTTTTTTGTTGTTGATATTTTGAGAGAATCAAATTTATATTAGAAAGAATTATTTAAAAAATTTAGAAAAAATATATTTAGAAAGAATGTTGATGAAGACGCCATCGATCAGCCATTTACTCCACGCTGCCGGTGTTGGTCGCTCATCGCACTCGATCTTGACACTGATCAAAACACCAGAAAAATTTGATAAAATCGTTAGCCCACTCAAGTAACTAAAGTGTCGTCGATGAGAATTTTGGCAGCCAAGTCGAATTGTTACATGAATCGTGAATCAAGATTTGCAAAATAAAAAATATCAACTGAAAGGCGCTCTATTCTGTTTGGTGATGAAGAAAGGCTGGTGAGGGGTGAAAAGTGACAAGGTTGAGATTGGGAGATGCATTTTTACATGTTGGGCTTGGCTAAGGTAATTGACGGGTGTTTTATATGTGTATAATTGAACACAATATCAAATAACAAAACTCATTCAACCTCAAGTGCAAGGTATGCAATTGTAGTAGGGTGAGTGGAGTCGAACTCAAAAGATTGTGATGTAGTTTATGAAAGTTTAGTTAATGCTAGTATTTTTGGATTTTTTTATTAAGATAGATAATTGGTAAGAATGAATTATGAGTTGTTGGTTAAGAAGTTAGATTCAAACTAAGCTAGATTAAATTATACTAATACGCAAAAGCAAGTTTGAATTAGAATACAATGATCACAAACTTGGGATGAACTTAATTGGAAAAGGCCTCTTATGGGTTGATTAGTGTTGAGTATGCTACATAGAAGATTAGTTGTAATTCTTGCAAGCATTGAAGAGTTGGATAATAAACAAACTCAAATTGTTATACTAGAGCTATTCTCACAACAAAAGACCAAGAATTTTTTTTCTACTTGCATCAATTGTTATGGCACAAAGAATTACCAAAATGTCTCCTAACACTCTAAACTATTTTGATCAAATTAATTCTAAAATATTTAACAACTTTCCCTAAATCAAGTTCAACAAAAGTTATCTCGAACATTTTATCGAACACTTGGTAGGTATTAAGGTCTAGTAGGCCTCCTACACCCCTTATACCTTCTTTAATTCCAAGAAAGTGTTACAACACTTGCCAAATTCACAACCAATCATCCATAATCAACCTAGCAACACTTTAACATCCTAATCAACCCAAGGAGTAAGCAAACTACTCACAATTCATATTAAATCCGAAATTAACAATATCTATTAGCATAAATGAAAATAGGAAGATAAGAGAAAAGAAGTAAACTAAGAAATGTAATTCAAATATTCAATCCTTCAACAAAAGCTTCTAATTCGTAGGTAGTATGAAAGAGGATGAGCTAGAACCATAAAACTTAGGAGAGCAAAAGATGGAGGTAGAACAAGAGATGATATGAAGTTTTTTGATGAAAAATCCCTAGAACTATGGTTACATACAAAACATTAATCAATAATGATGAGTGGAAGAGTCCTTTTGGGAAGTTCTACAAGCAAGGAGCAATGCTTGGGCTTGAAATGTGTGGAAGACCGAAATTTTCGCCACCAACTCCACTATCCCGACGCAAAAATGATTCTGAAATGTCATTTTAATGAGCAGTGAGCGATCGCTCACTGATTTTCTTGATCGCTCACTTGTCCTGATGCCTCTCTAATTCCTCCAACTTCTCCAAAAAGTGCAATTTGGTCATTGTCTTCATTTTTCCTTGTAAATCAGGCGATTTGGGCTCATTTTCTTCATTTTTTTCCTTGGACATGTGTTACCTGCAAATACACTTGCCCCAAAACTAAGAACTAGTAATAATTGTCATAAAAACTAATGTTTAGAGGTGAAATATATATAAATAAAATGCACTCATCAAAAAACATTCTAAAAGTTATGAATCATGATCTAAGAGTTAGATCAGAGGTGATTGCTTAGCCTAATTGAAAATACACATGAGATACCTACTAAAGTAGTTAGCATGGAAGATTCCAAGAGAGGATTCATGGTTATCTCATTCCTAAAGTATGATGTCCTATGACAACTTAGGAGAAGTACGAGCATAGAACCCGGAATGCTTCGGTAGTTGGATCTATCATGAACATGGTGTTGTGTAAACACCTTGAAACTCTTATACATATTGAGTGTGATAAGGAGGCTTCAATGAGATTCTGGTAAAATTCACCAAATAGACTTGAAGAATCATTTTAAAAGTACCAGGTACCTTTTGGAAACATCTTTAGTCTATGGAAGCAGAGTTTAGGTTAATGCAAGAAGTTGCATTGAGGCTAAACTTCTAATCTATGATCGCAAATATAAGTTTCACTAATGACGTCGTGATTCAGAAGGTAGTCCGAACAATATGCGATGGTCATTAACAATAGAAGATGAATACGTCGTAACCTCAAAATGCCTTTAAAGGAAGTAGTTTGGATTGACAATCGTACTCTCACCAGCAATCCAAATACTCTCTTAGGCATATTCATCTGATAATAGGGATTATTAGATGGAGATTATGTAAACAATACAGAGGATGGACATGGATAGCAATAAGGTTAATCCGCCTACAAAGATTCTAGCGCACCGGAAGCATAGTATCTATATATGTCTGGGTGACATAGTCGATTGGCTTACGTGCAAGTGAGAGTCTATAAGAGTTGTGGCCCTAAGCCAATCGGGTTTAGGGAACTAACATGATTATTTAATAATATATAGATAACATATATTATGGCATTGTTCAGATGTTTGTGTTTAATTCATGCGGTAGAATAATAAACATAATAAGGTTAACCTTGGAACATAAGATATTCCTAAACAATCTCTAGTCGAGAATTATAATGAACTAACGGGTTGTTATAATATGCACGAGACTAGCATAGTGGAGGAATTCATGGGATAAATTTCAACCTATGATTACATGACAGTGTTCATGTAGATGGATTGACCCACGTGAGATCATTGTGTGAATAGTAACATTTATAACACAAGTGTATCTCATTGGTCATTGTGCTTGATGTTCTTTGACTTGAAGTAATGAAAATCTACTGATGTGAGCAGCTTATTCAGATTCTAGTGAGGACCACTTTTAACAGAAGTGGAATAGACTAGTTTGTGTAAGTTAGCAATACCACTGAGTTGGACTGTCATTGACTAAGATAGGATTCAACGCTCCTTAGCTATAAGAGATATTCTCATCGCCACAGTTGAATGTTTAATGAGAATGATTGATTTCATGCCTCGGTTCAAATCAGAGAATTTGTTTGAATGAACACACTAAGTACATTACAGATGATCATTGCCTTAGAGGTGGTTATGTCACTTTGATTGACTTCTTCATTAATTGGGTAGCTGCGATGTGTTGCTAGATACCGCTCACAGCTTGTAATTATGAATTAGATTCATAATTACTGTCAACTTAAGGGGATTCTTTGAGGTCACAGGTATAAATAGCTGTCCCTCCAGAAGCTGTTGAATCTCTGCCAGTTTCTGGACTCACTGCAATTTTCTCTCTCTTTCTGTCTCTCATGTTTTTACGCCACTTTTAGGTATTTTCTTCTGGAAAATTTTTCACTGCTAGCACAGTGTCAAAAGAAATTTTCTCCTACACCATCTTGGAGTTGGTGATTATCAAGATAGCTTCTTCTATGTGGATACAAGTAGAGAGCGGTGATTTCAGCTCTAATAGCGACAAAAAGCTATTAAACTGAGTTAATAATTTTAAACATTTGTTCTGTTCTACATGGATATTTGTGAGAGATTCTGTTATTTCCACTACGTTGTTTGAGACCCGAAATCCCTACATTAGTAGTCACCAATTATCCAGTACTCAGTTAAGTCAAAGTCGAGCAATCCAGTTCAGTAGAGTGAACAGTTATAGGTAGTGGCTTTACCCCCAATTACTCACAAAACCTAACCCATTGCAGCGGCTTAGGTACCTATGACTTGCAGAAATATAAATAAAGTTTGGAATACATACCTCGGTAATCAATTACCTTTTTACGCATTTTGGTAATTTCATAAGTGTCCATTGATATTCGTTCCATTCTTTTTGTTTCCGTCATTTACTTAGTTGTTCAATCCTTTGCAATCAACAATCTATGTTCCTGAAAAATGAGTTAGTACAATCGTACTCAGTCAAACACAAGAGAATGCGTCAGATCTCAGGTTGCATAATTAAAATAAATTCATAAGCTTGAGGTTTAGAGACTTACCAACAGTCTTTGTATTGAAATGTATATAGCTCACCTTGTAGTCAAGAGGAGGACTTAGAACTCAACAATTTTTTAAAATAGATTTTGCAAAACTGATTTGAAAATTGTACACATTTCACACATGCTATGATACCAACTTCTTACGACCCTAAACCGACCACGCAGACAACTATGGTTTAAAGTATTAACGTCCGGGATCATTCACAACTTTATAAACAATTTTAAATAAAATATGTAATAACTTTCATTAAAGAAAAGAGAGTTTAATTTTATAAACCAAAATACAAATAAAATTGAAGTGTGTACAATAGTCATTAAATAAAAACAAGGAAACAAAAGAAGAAAGGAAAAGGATAATGAAACAGGAAACCAAAACTGAGCTCTAACTCCTCAGCTCGTAGTTCTCAGCTGAATAGTAATTAGGCGTCCTTAGCTGAACCTTTGCTAAGCTCCAAGCTTAGCGTCTGCGGTTCAAGGGTTTTTATTAACCCAGAACCAGCCTCAGTTCCCAACCCCACGTTAGTAAAAACTTGGTCAGGGATCCTTAATAGCCAGGAAAATTGGAGGAGTAACCGGTTGGTTAACTCCGCCACTGGTGTGATCTTCTCATACTCTGACTTGTAACTCCTGAAACGTCTCAAGTAGGAAGATCACTAATAAAAGTAGGTTTACCCTAGTGGCTGGGTTTCTAGGTGATATTTACCTAGGTTTCTTTAAGTTGTATTAGCACACAAGGATTGGTTAGGGACATGCTAGGGCTAGCTTGACAGAGAATCAGATCAAGAAGGAAGCATAACTTGTATAAGAAGTTACTAAGCTGAAATAACTAGGATTAGGAGTATGCAGATGTCATTCTGTATGCAAGTCCTTCCTGGCATGATACTACATGTGCTAACATTCTAACATAACTAACAAAGAACTACTGTGTTACTAGAGAAAGTAGCAGACATGTAAAGTATCTTAATTACAAGAAACTAGAATACTTATAATGCAAGCTATCTTAAATAGATGTTCATGAGCCATATTACAATTCACTAGAATGATGGCTTTCTTAACAAATGATAAATGCAGCTTGAAACTTGAAAGTGGTGCATGCGACATAAGGCCGAGGGTAAACAAATAAATAACACATGCATAAACAACAAGGTAGAAACAAACAGAGATATGACTGAGGCGTTTCATAACCCCAGCTGGTCAGAAATGGTCTCAGACCCAGCAGTACACAAGCAAAGAAGATATAATTGATAGTGAAGTTCCATGACTATTTTCAAGAGAAACTAGAGGGAACAATGAGTAAAGAAATGTACCTTGGTGTTAGCAAGTGAACACTTTATGCATAATGTGTGACCTAGAAGAGTTCCATTTTCCTTTCTTTAATCACCCTTCTTAAAACTCAAGACACATATTAGTGATATTAGTTAATTATAAAACCATGAATGAGTAATCTAAGTATTGCCAAAGCTTCTCCTTAACCAAGAACAACTAGGATTAAGCAACTAATTAATTGAAAGAACCTATCACATGTTTCTATAATTGGAAGTAAGCTAGACAAGATTATATTCTATAAATTTTATTAGGAGAGCAAGCTATTAATTCTATTTACTAAGGTGACCGAGAGTCATGAAGGATTCAAGGCAAGCCACCATTTTACTAACTAACTTGTCACCCCCTCCCCTCAGATACCCTCAGAGGCGTGCGGAAGCCTTGCAGCGGTGCACAGGGGGAGGTGATGATGTGACCTTACCTGTTATGGCCACCGACGAAGCATCGCCAGAAAAAAAAAAGGTAAGAAAATCCATTAAGTAAAAGTCATGATTTTATGTGACAGGGAAGTTCAGTTAACGGTTTGTGCGAGAGGCTTTGAGGTATGGTTTTCCAATGGAACATTTAAAGGTTTGGTCGTGGTCGAATTGAATGTTGAACGGTTAGAAACGGGTGGCCCGAGCCTTACGGAACCCCATCGGAACCACCACGGCCAATGGCGAAGAAAATTGCAAAGTAAATGTTATGGGCTGGGCTCACGGAGGCAGCGCGGTGGCAACACGGTACCCACCGGGATGATGGACTGCCTGGCTTCACGGTCTGCGGCGGTAGCGCGGCGATAACACGGCGCCCGCCGGGATGACGGTCTGTCTATTTCCACGGCACGCGGCGTGATCGCGGCGACAGCGCGGCGGAAGGTGGCGAGCTTCCACCTGGCGAGTTGCGGCGGGCGGGATGGCGCCGGGACGGCGCCGCGGATCAACGGTTTTTAAACGGACCGCCGACCTTCTTCCTCATTTGCGATTCTGATCATCCTCTCACTACTCTCTCACTAGAAACCCTAAACCTCTCAACCTTAGACATGAATTACGCACCCAAATAGCATGGAGATGAAGGATTCGTGCAAGATTCAGTGATTCAACAATAATTCCACAAGATTTGAGCTTCAAGAACAACATTTGGAAGAATTTCCAAGATTGGGCAAAAATCAACTTGGAGCAATAGAGTTCCAAATTGGTTTAATTGGAAAGGTAAACATGTTTTCTTGTTAATGGAGAGCTAGAAACATGTTTTACAGCTTTGAATCGGACTGAAATGGTGAAATTGAAGCTGGATTGTTGTTTCTTGGTGGTTTTAGAACAACATTAATACTTGAGATTTTGACTGATTCCAGCCCGAGTTATGAGCTAAGGTTTAAAGCTTCCCGGAAATTGATGGAATTATGAACAGTTAGAATGAATTGTTTTGTTGGTTTGATTGTGTTCTTAGACTGATTTTGAGTAACTTTGATGCTTGAGATATGTTGAAAATCAGTGTCAGAGGTATAGTTATCGATTGAATGAAATTGTACAGTTTTGTTGAATTGTTAAGTATAGTCAGAAATGGAACGGTAAATGGTTGATTTAAGCATGGATAGTGACATAGATTGATTATGAATGAATTTTTGAGATTAATGGTTAAGAATTGGTCAAGTGATGGTTTACAGAAAAAATAAGTATTGATATATATATTGTACTGCGTTGTTTGTTCAGAGCGGACAAAGATCGCCTGAGCGTCGGAGGTTGATTGACAGATCGACAGATTGACGGATTGACAGATTGTTAAAGGTAAGGGCTTAACCTTTTTATATATATACATGGTTCCCTTCTTATATATATATAGGCCGGTTGAAACCCTGAAGGTAGGGGTAAAGGGCTTGCAGGTACACTGTACTGGACTACGACTCCCGACGATAATGATGATGAATTAGCGGTCACGCAGTGATCAAGATTGATGTAGCAGGTCCCGGTGTTACGTTCTACGTGAATAACCTGGTAAACCCAATGAACGAAAGATTGATTGATTGATGAAAGATGAAGTTCCAGGTCCAGAGGTGCGTTATACGTGACCGTTCCGTAGTACCTAACAACGATTGACAGATTGATCGATGATTATGTTCCAGGTCCGGAGGCACGATGTTCGTGGCTGTTCCATAGAACCTGATGATTGATTGACAGATGACATGCCAGGTCCCGGGATCACGCTCAGCATGATTACGATGGTAGACCTGATGACAATGGTAACAGGGACCGTACACCCCATGCTAGTACTACGTGCCACTAAAGAGCTCCGGGGGTTGGGTGACAACTTACCCGGGGCCGTCGTGACTGAAAGAAAGAATGTGCATTGCATATCATGAGCATTTTTATATAAACTGTATATTGCATACTGTCACCCGGACATTGTCATTGCAGGCAAAGTCCAAGATTTTTCTCCCTTTACTTCTGCCTAACGCCCTTACTGAGTTCTCCCCGGAACTCACCCCTTTACATCCCCCTCTTTCAGGAGCGTCAAGATTTTAGGGCCGCGGACTGAGACTCCGTCTGGCAATACTGTATTCTGAGTTTAAGGTTCAGACATTACTCCTATGTATTGTTTGTTGAGAAGTACAGAGTAGGGGATTTCCCGGTAGAGAACAAGATGAAATGACAGATAATGTTAAAAGAAAGAGTTACAGATATTGTTACAGATAATGATACTGTCTATGTTACAGATTACAGAAACAGAAAGATTGCACACGTACTGACAGTTAACACTTGTCTTTGATGTGTAGCAGCAGCAACAGCAGTGTCAGGTGGCGAGTGTCAGAATCTTTAGATTCGACTCCCTGATTAAAGTGTATGCTTTTATTGATAAAGCAGGCTATATAGACGTACATTGCATTATACATATAGCATAGATAATCATTATGGTCAAATGTATGGAAAGTGTATAAATGATGAATGACAGATGTTGGCATATGTGTTTGATCAATATCTTGATTGTTGAGTGATTGCATGTCTACTTTATCGGGGATTGCATGCCAGAGGCTGCTTCCTTTCGGAGTATCTGGTATGAGCATAGCTCAGTTGTCTGTCTGTTATTGAAATGTCTGAAATGCAGGAAAGTGATGAAATGCTGCCGGAAGTGATAAAAACTACAATTCTGAGATGACTTCGAGGATGAAACTGTATTGACTGGCTCGTGGAAAAATTATGAAAATTTATATGCTTGTATCCCTATAAGTCTAGTTTCCAGTGAATTTTACGGATCAATTTTTGGACCTCTGTAGAATTTATTAAAAGTATTAGACTGACAGGTGGTATGGCTGGAAATTGAAAACTTGTTGTGTTGTAATGGGGACCAACGGCCCGGGTTATGGAATAACCCAAAGTATTAGCTGCATAAGAAAGGAAGAATGATCATCACCGCCGCCCTCTCGGTCCCGTGTCCGCTTCCACCGGGCCGTGTACGGTGCGGGTGGTGACAATGTAATCTCATCCAAGGGCTCACATTCATTTGGAAGAGATAAATGGGCAACATTATCTCCATGAAAAAGAAAAGAAATTAGAAGTTAGTAAGAATATATGTTAGTATAGAAAGAGAAGTAAACAAACAAATAGACAAAAATATCACTTCTCTTTCTACTCTCATGGTCGGCTCCCTCATGATCTTTCTTTGGTGATGTTCATCAAATCTCTTCTCAAATTAAGCTTCAAGATGAAGATTCAACGAGAATTAATCTAGGTAAAGGAGTTCATTGGTTAATTAGTAAGGTTTTGGTGTTGAAATCTTGAATTAATTCATCTCTTCTTTCCATTT
>JBBYHH010555761.1:0-10810 GCA_038382905.1 Daphne laureola
ACATTTCTTAAACTATTCATTCCTACCTACCAAAATCCTTAATCCCATTTCCAAACAACCATACTTGGCCCAAATACAAGTCAAAACCGCCGGCCTCCCTTGTGGCCCACCAAAACATTTTTCGTCAATTTTCCAAAAAATGGCCATTTTGCCCTCCGAACCCAATTTTTTGCAAAATGTCCCGGAACTCATAAAATATTATAAATCACCATAAAAACTCAAAATAGCCTCTAAATAAATACATAGAATTCATTTATAGACATATTCTAATACATGTCATTAATTGTCTCGATAATTACACAAATCCAATTTCCGGCCAAAATACATCAGAAATTCACCAAGTGCCCGGGATGGGTGTAACATCTTCTCTCCTTCTTCTTTTATAGGCTCTAGAGTGCTTGAAAATGGATAGGAGCATCTTGATATCTTCACATAGCCATTGTATATGAATTCTTTCCTTTTTGCCATTTTTGAATGTTTGCTAATTGATTTGTAGCCGTTGCAGATCTTTTCAATTTTCTATCATCTTTTATCAATGCCTTTGATGAAGACTGGCTTCAACAACTTGATGGATTTTCTTCTTCAATCTTGATCCATTTTGATAGCTTCAAACTTGTAGAGTTTCTCTCATAAATATAGCTCATTAGTGGAGTGGATGGCTTTGTCTTTGATTGCTTTATGACTTGTAAAACTTTAAGTTTATATGTTAAGCATATGGCCATCAACAAGTTGATGCATACTGCATCACATGTTTCCGAGATTTGTTTCCTTATGTGATTTGATTGCATCGCTGTCTTGTGATTTCATCACAATTTGAAATGATATTCATTTGATAGTTTCCATATTCTTCAACTTCAACATGTATACTTCATTTTCCTATTAATATGGCTAAGAAACAAGTCCACATTAAACATGGATTTGTATTAAAATATTCATAGACTGAAATATTCAAAATAATCCAAATAACACATAATTTCTTCTTCTTTTGGATATTTTGCAATTTAATCCCAACAATTTTGAGTTTCCAAATCAAGCACTAGTAATCTTGGTCAAGACACTGAATTTATCAAAACTTTGCAAATAGGTCCTCAAAGTTTTGGAATCATCAAAAAAAGTGGTAGGAGGAAATAAAGTCAACAATCTCCCCATTTTTAATGATGACAAAGCACTTTAAGAAGTTGTGATAACCCTTTTGAAATGATATTTGATAAAGCTCTTGTAATAGAGTATATGCTTCCCTTTAGGATGAGCTTTGAAAATTTCTTTGCAAATAAGAACACATTCTCCCATTAGATCATATTTTTCCCCCTTAGGAAAATAGTTTTTGAAAACATCATTGGGATATTAGTTTCGTTCTATCAAAAGATCAAGCTCCCCCTTATTTGAACATATTTCTCCTCCTTTTTGTTCATCAAAAGTTACAAACAAAAGGAGTACATATGTAAGACATGTAAGTGCGACTAAATGTATTACGAAGTTCTCATTAACGCGTTATTATTTAACTCATCAACGTGTTGATAATCACTAAGTGATACAAGTAGTAACCTTGTGATATTTAACATATATAGATCAAGGATATGAATAGTCAATCTGATGTTCATATGAATGAGCATTTTGAGATACAAATGTAGTGATCAACTCATTTAATGAATGATATGAAACATTGATCAGATTTTACTTAAAGCATTCAGATACCAATGTGATTTTTTAATTCTTAATTTTTCACTTGATTCTTTGGCTAGAACATATCTAATGAGCATGAATATGTGATGTTTTCGCCAATAGAGAGCATCTTGAATATGCAGACAGACTATTAATTTTACACAGTTAAGTTTTAACTTAAGTGACTTACTAAGCATGCATTTCTGATAGGCTTTGACATGTCATGCATATTCTCTCATGCTTGAATGTATGAAAGAATGGGTTAGAAAACCCAACTTTCTATCAAAACAGCATAGCAACAAAGTAAATGCATGTGTCAACGTAAATTCTGCAGATACTTGTCATCAACATTCATGTTGATAGGGTGTGTATCAACGTGTTGATCAATATGTTCAACAGAAAATAGTAGACAAATTAAACAAAGATTGAGAAGTGTGAGCCAAATGTCATATGTATATATATATATATATATATATATATATATTAATTCTAACAAACAAAGGTTAAAATTTTCAAACAGCTCTAAGTGTAGTAGAGAACATCCAGACAAATATAGAGAAATTAAAGAAGATTATAGCAGAATTACAACGCAAAAACTAGATAAAAGTTAAGATGAAGAAAACTAAAAGTTTTAATCTTCTTTAGGGTCTTCATCTTTGGTTGTTTTACTTTAGGGATAAGATGAGGTGAAGCTTCAGCGGTTGGGTTCTAGTTGGTCATACTGAGTGACCTTCATGGTAACCTTGACCACGAATACTTCACTCTAGAATACCGGTGACCTCTGGAGGATCCCTTTGGTTCTCTTGTTTCTTTTCTTTCCTTTGCTCACGGGATTATGTATCTTGAGACCTGGTTCTTTTTCCTACTGACTTGGTTGGAGGAGGCACTTCCTGTTCTTCTTCATCCTTTTCAGGTAAAGGGAAGAGCTCATCACATATTTCCTCAAGTGATAGACCTTAAACCTTCTTCTCCAGCATTGAGTCCAGAATTCATTGGACAATCTTGGGTTCTTCTCCAACAGAGGTACTTCTAGTTCAGAGATACATTAACCTTGAGCCTTCGCAGAAATAGAGGCTAGTTCTTCTCTGTATGAAGAGGAGAGAGGGAAGAACTTATCTAAAAGCTCCTCAGTGGATAGACCATCCCTTGCTAGGCCTTCTAAGTTGTTCGTCAGTGGACAAATTTCTTCTTCAGGGTTGATAGGATCAACACATTGATCAGCTAATGCATCAACGAGTTGATTCTCTGCAACAACCTTTGGAATCAGGTTTTCTTATTCTTTCTGAGGTTCTTCTTGAGGATATGGCTCAGGAGCAGTCAAGAGAAGGGTAGGAGGAGATGGAGGATATGGTGAGATTGGTGTCACTACCTATGAAACACCTTCTCATGGATGAGATATTTCTACAAGCACTTGGTTAATGATATTCATCGAATCAACCATAGTTTGGAGCTTGAGAAGGCTTAGATTGAAGCGAAGAGATTGAGAAGGGTTTCTGGCTTAAGAGATTCGCTTTATGAATGAGAATAAATAGAGAACCAGAGGCAAATGTCACCAGCCCTCCCTGGCCAGCATGTGCGGAAGCGTTGAAAGCATCATGAACGGTGCCGGAAGGCGGTGGTGACAGCGGAACGGAACTTCTCTTCAATTTGTGGAACCCAAAACCCTACCATTTTTAAACTTTTTCTGAACTTATTGTTTCTAACGCGTTACTTTGCTTTAAGGCATTCTAGTTTCTTAATGCTTAAACCTGCACCCGAAAATACGTTAGTGGTTTTCACAGAATATCGCGTATTAACCAGATTAATTATCCATGTACATCAGATTAGAACTACCACCCACTTCGTTAGGTGCATAGTTTTGTAGTATCAAAATAATACAGTCATCCGATATAAATGTATGCATGGTAGCCCTACAGAGCTGTAACTATCAAAATACTAGAAACGTACTTGCTTGCGGGGTCGGTCGATACAAACCCCAATGATCACCGCAAGGTACCACTGATGCTGAAACATACCAAAAAAGTTAAATTGTTAGTCCAATAAACATAACTTATTCCGAACTTCTTAACCTTATCATGACCTTATCGAGACTACCCCGATCCTTAAACCAAATCTAATCAAGGAGCGATGATTACCTACGGTAATCAAAAGTATAGCCAACCAAACGGACTAACCCGCTGGCTGTTGCCCGGAAGCTCCTGAAAAGTGTAACATAAGGGGTGAGTCCACGAAAGGTACTCAGTAAGGGTTGGGTAAGATTAGAAGATAAATACGCGGAACCTGCAGAAGAGGTTAGCATAATCATAACATGTGTCCCGAAGGATTGATAATAACATTTGGCAGCAACATCCTTCCTATGGCCCAGCTAATACTTACGACAAAACCCCGGCGGCCATAACCATAACCGGGTCATAACATATGCATATACATAGATTCTACTAAGCATGCGCATGGTACCGGCGAAGGGGCATACGTTCCCCACATAACATGGTCGTAAGTAACAACCTGATCATTATGATCAGGCGAGTGGAAGAACATAAACACATAACATAAAATGTTAGTGCAGCCAGAAATCATATTACCTACATACTACTAATCTTACCGTGGAACCAGTCTTGGGATGTCATATGGTGTGACCCACACCCTCGATCCGAGACTCAGCCGTTAACCAACCTAATATGCGTAAGGAAAATCGGTAGCGCACATTAAGGAAGTTAAACCCCTTACCTGGAATATCAGATCCTGGCGCGGTCGTACGTACTACCCTCCGCAGAAATAATTCCGCACTACCATAACCTATCCCGATAACGAAATAGGTAGAATCTTAGTTTTTGAAATAAAATTCATTAGTTAACAAATTTTTCCAATTTTCCATAACCTTTATCCTAGAACTTTAAACAAAAGTTCACATTTATCCTTAAACATGAATAGTTCACTTTTTACACTTAAAAGTCAACACTTTTCACTTTATCCTTAAAAATGTAACTTATTTACCTTACACCACATAATTATACTTTAGGTCCCTAATATTTTTAGGAACTTATAAATTTGGCCCATAATTCACAAAATGCCAAATTTACCTAAAATGTTACTTTTTCCTTACTATTCACATACTTAGTGAAATTTCCTTTAACCTTAATTCAAAATGCACAAAATCCCCAAACTTTCACCAAAAGTGCAATTTAGCCCAAAACTTATATTAAGTTACAAAAATTCCATTTTTGTCAACTTTTCCACTTAAATAATTAATACACCTATTTAATAGCCGATTTCTAGATTTTCGGCCTCAAGGCCAAAACTTTTGGCCCTTGTTCAATTCAAACCCAAACCTTTCAAAAGTGTCATTTTTCATACTTAACCTTTATCTCCTTTACCAAACTACCAATTAACCCCATAAAATGACACTTTTTCACCAAAACATAAAATTTACCAAAACTTCAAAAAGTTTTGATTTTAAGACCGAATTTTTGGTTTCTTTTCAAACTTTTCCCAAACTTCATCCAACTTGCTACTTTAGCCCTTAACCTTTCTTTCCTTCATCAAAACACCATTTAATCAACTTAATCAAAACTTTAACAACCAAAATCATCACAAAAAATCACCCAAAGGTTTCGGCCTCTACCAACTTTTGACCATAATCATTTTCCAATTTAACCAACAACCTTATTTCATCATGAACAATATACTAACATCATTTCTGAACCAAGATTCAACCAACTTCAACATGTAAAATCATTCATGATTTTTGGCCCAAACATGAAATACCAAATCATCATGCTTTTCATACTCAACCAAGAATTAAAAATGCTCATCATGCTTCCATAATCAACATACAAATATGCTTTCAACTCAAATCGTAAACCAACACAAGAAAATGATTTTTCCTTCAACCATATTCAAGATAACCATCTCATAACTTAAGCATAACCTTACCTTGATGACATGAAGAGATGAGTTGAGAAATATTGCCAAGCAATCACCAACAATTTCAGCTTCAACCATAAGAAAAAGAGGAAGGATTAATTCCAAAGTTTAACCATTAGAACTTGAATAGAAACATAAACAACCATCCTTACCTCTTTAATCCTTGATAGAACTTGATTCTTGAAGGTTGAAGATGAAGATTGAAGGAAGAAAAGCACCAAGGAAGGCAGCCAAAGTTTCATCCAGACTTGAGAAAGAGAAAGGAAGAGGTTTGTTTCCTTTCTTTCTTTCTTTCTTATCCTTTTATGAATACTAACTCTTATTTCTATTTATTTTCTTGACAAAATCCTTCAAGATAATGTACAACATTATCTCTTCCATCTTTAACAACAACCATTAGATTGGATTCTATCCAAGATTTCCACCATTGATCTTGTGACACTAGGAAAACCAAAATTGTTTCCAAAATCATTACATTTCTTTATTCCATTTCTTATTTCCAAAATTCCATTTGCTTTCTACCACTCACTTAAGCTCATTTAAATTGCCAAAATTTGGCCCACCTTCTTAAAAACCTCCGGCCCAAGACCAAGCCCAACATATAAATTTTTCCAACATGTTTTCAAAGTTGACCATTTTGCCCTCCGAATCTAATTTTTTTTAAAATAGCCCGAGACTCTTAAAATATTTTAAATCACTTGAATTTTATATAAATCATTTAAAATAGTTCCTCTAGATATTTAATTCATTCCTAGAATCATATATACATAAATTCCCAAGTCCTGGGAAATTCACATAACGAAATTCTGGCAGAATTACATCAGAATTCAATAGTACTTCCGGGGTGGGTGTAGCAGTCTGAGTTTAAGGGTGTGATGTGTGTATAAACACACACACATTTTCAAGGTGTTATGCATAATTAAATACTATCTTATGCATTTTTTCTGGATATTTGGTGCATTTTACTTGCAGATGTCATCTTTTGCAGGTTTATAGGTAAAATGTGCAAATTGGACAAAATGAATGATTTTTTGGCTGAAAAGGACATTTGAGCAAACAGGATGAACTAATATGCAGGCCACTGGTGCCATTTTAAGGTGCAAGTTCAAGGCGTGACTCCCAGGCACCGCTTTTGGCACCTCCATCTAGCACCATGTCCATTTGGCCAGGTGCCACTTTTGCCGCCTTACTCTAGCGCCACTCATTTTTCATCAAGAACAAATGGCGTCAGACTAGGCGATAGCAGGCGAAGGTCTAGACTAGGCCAGGCGATAGCAGGCGCTACTTTGGCACCTTGATATGTCACTAGGTCCTGTTGATCTTATCCAAAATTGCACATGGGAAGCTCATTTTTGGTATCTTAAACATTTTCCCTTTTAAGATAGTTTTAGGTACCCAATTCTGTTAGGGGTACTTTAGAACTTTAATTAGGCTATAAATAGTCATCTTAGGACTATTTTTAGATGTTCATGAATTTAGCTATGAATTACAACAACTATTTCTCCATTTTTGGAGTGGATTTTAGAGCTTCAAGCTCCTGTTGATCGAGGCTTGATGAGAGATGTTGAGAAGCACCCCATTAGAGTTCCTTATTACCTTCATCTCATTTATTTCAGTCATTTTCATTCTTATTTCATTGCTGATTTCTGTGACCAACATGTGTATTTGTGAGTAGATTGTTTATTTCCTAGGATTTGTTCATTAGGGGGTATCATTAGGTGTTTCATTGCATGATTTATCTAGGAATTGATCTTTGAGTATAAATTTATCCATAGTAAATTTCTAGTTTCCCATACACAATTTACTTCGCTAAGTGTTCGATAAAATGTCCGAAGGGACTTAATTGAGCATAATGAACATAAGATCAATTAATTAATTTTCAGAGAGTTATAGATAGCTTGAAGACTTAATTGATGAGTGATTAGGAGCTATTGAGCCTAAAAGATTGATTTGGATCACGAGAGTGACTAAATATAGATTTTAAAGAGTGAAAATTGCTACTTATAGATAAGAGTGGACTTACTCACATAAGACACCTCTAAATACATGTTGGAAATCATAATGATCACCCATATTTGTGAAAAAATCCGGGGAGAACTCTAACTTATCAAATTAAAATCCAATTCACATAATCACTTGTTCACCAATTCATCACCATCTTAATTACTTGTCGTAGAAGTTACTTAGTTATCTTGATTACATCATCAACCTTGATAATTCATCATTGTTCACTGTTTCACCTTGTTACCTTCGATTTCCTTGATGATCGAGATCGTTATCACTCTTTGAACACACTTTTCCTTGAGTTCGACCTTCACTTGTGAGCCACCATACTAGGATTGATCAGATTGTGCCAAGTGACGTTTATAAATAGCAAATTTGATAAAGTGAATCATTGTGAAATTTTGAGTATTGACCTACACCATGATAAATATGCATTAAATCGTACATTAAGGCGGTTGAGCCCGAGATGATACTTAGACATGTTTTCAGCAACACCGTATTGATGGCCTATAGTTCCTCTCCTAGGATTGTACCTTAAGAACTTATGCACCCATCCTTACACAACTTAAAAATGGGTGTAAAAACATAAAAGCACCCAAGAAAAGAAAGAGAAAAGGTGTATAAACAAAAAAACACCACAAAAAAGGAAGATAGTGAATAAATGGAATAAAAAGTGTTGAGCAATGGGCAACCTGCATTCACTAGTAAATCTCAGGCCTAAATGAATTCCATTAAAGTAGAAGTCTATGCTTTCCTTAGAAGTAATAAGTGCTCAAGATCAATGTGCCTCTTTCATTTTATCATGCATTCGTATTAAGCATTTCTTCACATTTGGCTCACTTGTGCATTTTGTAAGTTGTGGATCTTTCGTTAGGATTACTCAAGTTATGTTGAGCATGTTAATTCCTAGTTTGCACACTTACTTTGATTCTCTTGATTTACCTACACCAAAATGATTGTTTCTGTAAATACTTTAGGTGGTCAAATTTAGAAATCTTTATTTTTCACTTTCCTAGAAGTTGTCATTGCTCGGGACTAGTAACGATCTGGGTTTGGAGTTGTGATGAGTGTGCAAATACACACATATTTTCGGGGTGTTTAAGCCATAATTCTCATCATTTATGCCTATTTTCCAATGTCATTAGTGAATTTTATCTATTTTTCCTATCTTTTGTAGAATGAACATTATTGAGGTGAAAAAGGAGTAAAACGAGCTTAATTTGGAGGTTCAGGATGAAAAATGGCAAAGTGCAGAGCACTGAAGATCATCTCGGGCTAAAATGAAGAATTGGAGTCCAAGAGAAGAACTGATAGGGCCTAATTGAACAAATTGAGAAGTTAGAGTGCAATTTTGGAAGAAGGCCGATGCCACTTCAAGGTGCCAGTTTGGCGCGTCCAATCGGCGCCACTTAGAAACCCAGGCGTTATACCTAAGCACATCCATGGTGAGCCCAGGCGCTGGTCTGGAGCTGACCATGCACTGTGCAAGGCGCACCCTAGCATTAGATGCATGCACAACTTGCTACACCTATTCTGAGGGAGGTACTAGTTCTAGGCACTTGTTTGGCGCTAGTAATTAGCACCTCCAGCCTTCTCTCTCCTTTCTGTTAGATGTCATTATCTTGATAGTACTTTTTGTAATCTAAGTAGAGTCTAGTAATAAGACCAATTTAATCCCTTTTTAGTTTCCTAACATGACCAATCTGTCTAGGGTCATTTAGGACTTTAGTTTGTAGTATATATAGTGATTTAGGGTAAGTTTAGATAAGGATATTGAGGAGCTACGAATATCTTAAACAAAATGAAATGTAGCTCTTGAAGGTACATTAAGGATAAAGTCACTAAACAAATGAGATGCATTTGATGCATCCAAATGAGTTATGGAAGCCAAATTATTTTATTTCTTTCTCCTAGCTGAAAGGCAATTAAGAAAAAGTGTGTTCTCAGGATTCACTACGTGCCATAGTGGTAAGATTGGAATTATATTACATCAAAGGATGTAATGATTCCTTTTCTCAAATGTATTTTGAGGAAGGTGATATACATGGGATAACTAGAGAAGTTTGTCCATAAAATATCAACAAAACAAAGTATGTAGACTGAAGATGTCTACATGAGCTTCTATGCACTTGTGCTTGAAGTCTCACTCTGCAATCACAAGTTATGACTTAGTGATGATGTATGTATATCAATGTTCCTTATGGTCCATTCTATAGTATTCATTCTATTTGTAGATGAATTACTAATAGAAAGTAGTTGACTTGATTTGTTAAATAATCAAAGGATGGTTGTACTCCACCTTCTATATGAAGGATATGGAGATGCCTCTTTATCCTAAGGGATAGAAAGGAAGGCAATTGCCATTCCCGGAAGAGCCTTTTTGTCACCACCACCCCCGTTCACGGCATGACAGAATTGTTTATTGCAGAAGCGGATATCAAGGAACCCGGCGGTGCTCGGTGAAGTAGATCTCTTAAAAAGGTTTGCGGTCCCAAAAACCCATTCCTAAAATTTTTTCCTTCTTTTTAAGGTTTCTAACGTGTCTACAGTTTTTAAGGCGTCTTACTAGCCCTAATCCTGCACCAGAGACACGTTAGTGGTTATTCAGATAATTTCGCGCACATATATACATGCAGATATAGATATAGCAGAAGGGAGCCCCGCTCACTTCGTTGGGCTAGAACTCCACTAGAATAAAATATACAAACCAGAGTATCAAAAGAACAGCAAAACATTTATGATGTCTATATGCAGTTTACGCCTACAGAGCTATAGTCAAAAAGAAGGAAATGTACCTTGTAGCCTGAGTGGTAGGCACCACAAGCTACAATACTGTTGCTGTTGTTAAACATAAATGGGAGTTAAAGGTCAAACATATCAGTTAATTAAACAGACAGATCTCAGAATGAGTTTGATGAGACTACCCACAGACAGAATAAGAAACCACTAATAAAAGAAGTTAAGTACCTCAAAATAACAAAATCAGAATACGACCACTGCGGGAATCTAGTCCGCAGGTCATTTCCCCGGATCTCCTAAAATATTAATAATGTGGGGGTGAGTCCTCTAAAGAACTAAGTAAGGGGGTAGGTATAGATAACGGATAAAGTTTTAAAAATAATTTACCTGGAGAAAGGGTTAACATGCAGTGGACTAACAGATATACAATCCTAAATATTTCAGGAATATGATATGCAGATGTCATGATATGCAATACAGA
>JBBYHH010555872.1:0-10809 GCA_038382905.1 Daphne laureola
GCAGGCGCTCTTGAAGGCACCTTCAAAGTCAACCTTCAGATCGTCTTCATCCGAGAAACTCATATCTGCAAACAAGATGAAATAAATTAGAGTTAATATTTTGAAGGCATAATCCACACAAAGGAAAGAACAACAATCTTTAACGAAGGCCTCGTGCGAAATCTCCCAACGGAGACGCCGAACCAAAGCAATGTCCCGGATGGAAGGAGGGCATTCCCGGATCCCGAGCGCACTCAGATCACCCTTCACTAACCCCAGATATGTAAAGACACCCTGGATAATGAATTTCCAGTGAATAGGTACCGGGTACAGCTCCCCGGGATCCTGCCTGAACCAGTTGACCAACTGCCGGAGCGTGTCATCAAAATTATTAAAGCTCTCTTTTGAGGCTGAGTCTTTAAGCAACCGTCCCGGAACCTTGAGATGAACCAGGTCCCTAACCATCCACGCTGTCTAAAGCTTCCAGGCAGGATCGGGCTGTAACAAAAAGAACTCCTTGTGCCAACCTTTATGGCTGGCCGGACACTGCCAAGTGAAATTGTACTTTATTGTGGACGTCCATCGGGCCCCGAAGTAGTAAAAACAATTTCAGGCCTTGACCATCACTTTATAATATTGCATAAAGGTCAACACGGTTGGGTTTATGCCGAAGGACCCACAGAGGGTAAGATAGGCATTTATATGGAAGTAGGTGTTTGGACTAAATTGGTTAACTGCCACCCCGTGACTCTGGGCCAATTGCCGAAGGAAAGGATGCGGTAGGAAGCGAAGCCCGCACTCCAATTGTGGCTTGAAAACAACCATCCACCCGACCACAGGTTCATAAATTTTACATTTACTACTCAGAACCCTAGTCCGGACGGTCAAGGGTACAAAATACATTTTTTGCCACTCCAGAACTAGCTCTGGAGTAGCCCTACTTTTGAAATTCTCAACTTCGGCCTAGTAACCCTCAGGCACAATGGCATTTATTTCTAGAAGGCAATCATCCGAAGGCCGAATAATAGGAGGAGGAAAGAAAGAAGCCATTTATTTACCTTGAAGCACGGGTCAGAAAAAGCTGATTGGATGCGCAAAGTACACAGGCACCAGTTTCACTAAAAATATGTCAACCACCTGTTTATGATGATGGTAGAAGAGAACCTCTACCGGTAGAACTTTAGAAGAGTCTGGTGTGTCTGCCAAACGCTGAACAAAGTCAGGTATACTGCTTTCACCACCGCTTTGCCGCCTTGATTTGAAAAAACTCACCGCGTGATGGAGATTAGGGTGATCCATTATTGGAAGATAGAGAGCACAAGCAATAGAGATTGAGAAGTGAAAATGAGAAGTGTGAAGTTTCATTTCAACAGGAGACAATTTATAGGAGGTACAAGAATACGAAACGTCACCACAAAGTCGATCTACACCGTCCATCAAAAAGTAACATCGAGATTAACGCCTCTATTAAACCGCCATACCCGAAGACCTACATCCGGGAATCAAAAGGGGGCAATTTTAAAGTCCCAGCTTTCAAATGACCGAATGCATGTTACACCCACCAAAGTCCGGTAGGTTTTTCCGGCAATAAAGGGATCGAGACAGCGGGAAAGTTGACTCCGCCATTTAGTCAAGGTACGTTTAAGGCTAATGTTCTGTACTTAATTTCAAGGTTTTAAGGTTTCTATGCACAGGTAATCTTGTGTTAGGGTTTACGCCTGAAGGTTTTGTCGGGCGTGATTCAGTCGATAAAGGTTGAATCGGAACCAGATTGCCGCCTCCGAGTCAAAGATGATGATGAGGAGGAGGTACGAGTTGTTTGGAGACCCCTCAGGGAGGACATGACAGGTCTGGAGGGACTTACCGTACTGGAGAATTTCCAACACCTCAGTCTTCCCTGATTCACTGGAAATGGAGAAGCGGAGGCAGGAGAGGTTTGGTTGATGAATATGGAACGATTGCTAGGGGGATTGGAATTCACTTCTGAGATGAGCATGAGGTTGGATACCTTTAACCTACAGGAGCACGCCTATCATTGGTGCAAGGGTGTATCTGGTGTGAGGCAAGCGCACTACATTCGATGAGGTTAACGAGATTCTGGAATGACCTGGAAAAAGTTTACCGAGCAGTTTCATGAACGGGGGATTGGGTATGTGGCTCGGGACTATCGCCGCATAGAGTTCCACCATTTGGTTCAGGGAGACAAGTGTATTGTGGAGTATGAGTGCGATTATGACAGGTTAGTTCAGTACATTTTTCAGTATGACAGATTCGAGCGGGAGAAGGCGAGGAGGTTTCAGACGGGTCTTCGATGCGAGATTCGGCGATTCATGGCACCTTTGGGTATCACGTCTTATACTAAGATTGTGCAAAAGTCTCAGCTTGTTGAGACTGATATGATGGAGTCCCAACCTGTATCTCAGTGACCCCAGGGCACCGGTAGGGATTCAGGTCCGTAGGGGACTAGTAGGGATGCAACGAGGTCTGATAGGTATGACCATAGAGATAAGGGCAAAGGTGTTCAAGGACCACCACCAATTTTTCAGATCTATGGCAAACGTCACCCTGGTCAGACATGCTATCTGTATGCGGGTTAATGTCTATGCTACAGCTCTACGGAGCATTGGATACGCGACTGTCCTCAGACTCTAGGCCAGGGTGCTGCAGCGCAGACATATCCTCAGCCGATGGCCCAGCCCTATAGGCCCCAAGGGTGATGGGTGCCGCAGGGTAGCCCGATGCCTCAGCCTCAATGATAGCAGTTACCAGCACGTGGGTGAGCTTTTTGCCTCGAGTATGATGGGTCTTCCCAGGAGGGAAAGATAGAAGGTATATTTTTTGGGGGATCACATTTCTATTCATACGCTTCTGATATAAGTGTATATATATGAATTGTAGTCTGCAGGTTCTAGTTCAGAAAATTCTGTGAATTGGGATTTCCGATTCTGTACTATCTTCTGCAGCTGTGTTCTGATGAATTCAGTTAAGATGGGCACTTGGAGGGCCAAGTGTTTTAAGGTGGGGGGAAATGTTACACCCATCATGGGAAATCACTATTTGGATCAGAATGTGATTCCCGAGTCATTTTTCCAAGGTTGGTCCTTAGGGGCAAAATGGTCATTCTAAAGAATTAAAGATAAAATAGAAAAATTAAATATGTTAAGTGGAGGAATTGATTAAGTTAAATTAGAATTTATCTGTTAAGGTTAGTATGAGAATTGGTAAAAATAAAATAAGTTAAGTAAAATAAAGTAAGATGAGTAAGGTTAGTATTTGTTAGTAAGTTAACTAAAATAAGTTAGTAACTAAGTAGTATGGTAACTAGTAAATAGTAAATGGTAAAAATTAGAAGTGTGTAGGAGAAGTTAGGATTAAAATAATATTTAGTAAGTGATAGGTGTATGGTTAGGATTATAAGTTAGAAAGTAAGTTAGAAAGTTAAGTTAAAAACTAAAGTAAGAGATAAGAAATACATTACCTTAGCCATTTCTTCTTCTTCCTTTCTTGATCACGATTCGGCCAGCTCTTCTTCACCACCATTCTCTTCATTCTGTTCATCCTTTCTTCTTAGTTAGTAGCTCAAATTAGTAAGGGAGTTAGGTTCCATGAAGGATTCATCAAGGGATTAAGCAAAAGGCATCAAGATTCATCTTCTCTTCTCTCCTCGGTGAGGCCGGCATTTTGGGGTTTTTTGTGGTTAAGAGTTTCTCACCAATTCCTTGAGGTATGTTGTTAATTAGGAAGGTTTAAGGTTGGTTTAAGCTTCATCTATGTCATCCATGTAAGTTGAGTAAGAAAAAGTGTTGAATTGAGCTTAGGGCTCAAAGTGTTATTGAGTAATGTTTGGGGGAATTTCTAATTGATGCTTGATTTTTGTTCTTGGGTGGTTTATGAGCAATATTGGTGCTTGGAACTTTGTCCAAATCTTTATGAATCATGGTTCTATGCCTTAAGGCATGATTTTTGGTGGAGACTAAATTGGGTGAATTAAATTGGTGTAATGTTAAAACTGTAATCTTGGGATGTTAGGGAACAACTTTGGTATTAGAAGTTAGATGAAATTCATCACCTATTTAGGTGGAATGTGTTGGGCCAAAATTATGGCCAATGTTTAGGAGATGTTGGAGTTTGATTTCTAGTTGGTTGAGGTGTCTTTATGGTGTTTTTGGAGTGGTACATTGGTATAAAAAGTTTGAAGAAAATATTGTTGTTGGAAGATCAATGATGAGGCCGAAAATTAAAGGGAGGTGTAATTGTATGGGAAATTATTTGAAATGTGTTGGTTGATGTTATTTTGCATGGTTGGTAGTGTAATTGGTGGATTGGTGGAAGAAGGATTAAATTGGTATGTTTTAGTTGTGGAGGCCGAATTGTCTAGAAGAGAAAAGTTGGAGAGTTTGTTATGTATTTGTATAATTGAGTTGGTTGTTCGGTTAATGAGTTAATTGTGAAGTAATGTGGGAGTTGGATGGAATTTTAACAAGCTTTAGATTATGGGCTGAATTGAACATAAGGAAAAAGGTTGGGAGAAAGTATGATATTTGTTGCGTTATGGTGTGAAATTGGTGTTTAAGAATATAAGAAGGATTATGGAAATTATTGGGAAGTTTTGGGCACTTTAGGATAAAGTGTCAATTTTATGGAATCTGTTAAGTATTGGAAAAGAATGTAAAATAGAAATGGAATATGAAATCTATGTTGGATATATGTTTGATCGGTATTTATATGGGTTGAATAGGTGTCGAAAATGGATTGGCTTCTGTGGAGTGAAGTTTCCTCTGGGAAACTCTGTTTTTCTTGGGTAGCTCAGGTAAGGGTTCAACTTATTTTTATACATTCTAGTTTACTGGTTTGCATAATGGGTAAGTTGGGACTAGTACCCGGGTCGAGGATGGGGTCCAGTGACTCTCGGGGCTAGTTACGTAGTAGTGGTAATGGTATGAAGGTATGGAGCTCGTGAGGCCCAATCATCAGATTGGGTATCTCTCTATTATTCTATCATCGGAAATGTGGATTTGCAGTGCCCGATCATTATATGATCGGCACTCTGTTCTGTGGAGTTGGATAATTCTGTTTTGTATTTATTAGTTATGTTCTGTGACGGATTTCTGTTAAGGGTCCTAGGCCCTGGCTAGTAACACGCCTCTGTTCTGTGTAGTACTCCCAAGTTTACGCATTTTTAGTCGGGTCTTTGGGGGTCTGTCACTCTATCCAAGATCTATTAGGTTTATATGTTTTGTTTATATGTTATATTTGTATATATTATGTTTTGTTGTTGCAAGGATTCTTAAATGTGTTCCTGCGGGCAATGTGCTATATTTTTGTTTATGTTTTAATCTATCTTATGTAGGTTCAGTTTTGAGATTGCCTGTGGGATATACTTTGTCAGATGTTCTGTTTGCTATGCACAGGCTGCACGGCAGCTCATTTGATCTATGGTTAAAATTGTGTACAAACATTTATTGCAGGGCTAACGATCTTCGCTAACCATGTCTTTGGAGGGTCTTGTTTTTTTAAACCATTACCTCTGTCGTTGCCCTTACTGAGCACCTTTCGATGACTCACACCTTTTATAATTATCATTTTCAGCAGATTATGGAAAGCAACCGGGGGAGTAGGCCTCGCGGTTGATCTGCAGCTTTTGGTGATAGCTTAGTAGTAGCAGTAGAAGCAAGGACCTTCGAGGATTTTCATAGAAGACAATCTGACTTTTGATAGTAGGTGTGAAACATTCAGTTACGGGGTCTGTAGCTGTAGTGTGCACCTGTACATATAGATAGATATATTTTGTATCCCGTATGTTCATATTAGGAAGTTGTGGAATATTCAGAAGCATGTTTATTCGGGGAGTGTTGGGCTCCTTTCTGTCTCTCTGGACTGAGCTGAGCTCAGGTTGATGTATATACATTGTCTGCTGCAGATGTTTTCTCTGTTGCGAGTGTGCGTGGATTATGTTTCGGTTTAGAAAGGTTGGTAGTGTAAACGCATGAAAGGCTTAAAACATGTAAAGCTATTTTCAGAAAAACTACATTTTTTACCAATCTTAGGAGAATAAACTGTACTGTTTGGCTTTGTGGAAAATTATGAAACGTTTTTTGTGCATAACCCTATGTATCTAGTATTTTATAAAATTTACAGAACTTGATTCGTACGTCTTTAGAATTTATTAAAAATGTTTGAGTGACTGGGGGTCTGCTGTGAGCAGTTTGTAGAAAAATCTAAAAATTGTTCTACTTGCGTTTAACTGCGAAGTGCAGGATTTGTGGCGTTTGGCCGGGTTATGGGTTCAGTTCACCACGCTGCTTGTATATTTTGGTTGCGAGGAAGACTTGGGAGAAATCCCGCCCGTTGCCTCCTCATTCTGCGCCGCTGCGCTGTGTCTCCAATGGGTCTGGCGGAGGGGGGTGGTAAGAGAACATACCACAGATGTCAGACCTTAGACCTCAGACAATCAGATTTCCAACTTTTAGGCAATGAGAACGTAGTCACATAATGGCTACATAATATAGATACCTTGGAAAGGCCATACTGAATCGTGCTATACGATATGGGTCACTACCAGACAAAACGGAATTCAAAGCTTCCACACGAAGCGACGGTGGTATTTATCCCAAAGTCCTACCACAACCAGAATCCAAAACATCGTGGTGGGTTTACCCATAGCCCGACAAAATACCACAAATCCTGCATTTCACAAACTAACTCATACAGATAAATTCATTTTTTCCAAACAAAACTGTTTCAGCAGACCTCCTGTCAGTACAATATTTTTAATAAATTCTAAAAACATCCAAATCATGTTCTGTAAATTTTTTAATAAACTAGACACATATGGATATTAAAAAAACAAATTTCAGATCGAAAATCCCAGCCAATTGGTACATTTTATTCGTATAAGATCGCTCACAAATGCAGATTTTTTGAAATCAACACCATGGAGATCTCAGAGTATCAGAAAATCGAACATATCACATTTACCTCGAAAGGTGTTATGCATTCATTCCAACATTGGCAACATTGGGTTTCCCTCATAAGCCCTAACCTTAACTTGTACGTACAGAGTATTACTAATCTGACATATTACATATTTGGGACATGAACTCCAGACTTGCCTTCGATGGCAACATCACTGGTGTAATGAACATACTTATCAACAATCACGCACACGGACGTCGTCATCACCTCACTTATTTGGGATATACCCACTTGACCAAAATTAATACACACTTTCATAGCATCACAGAATCAAACTTGGGGGGTCAACAAACCGCTCTCCCGGTTGTGACCATACTTCCTGACAACCGCTGACATGTGGAATGTCAATCCTTTCTCAAAACACTCACGGGACCATACACCTTAGTGGATGTACTCCGAGATTCTAACTTGCAACTTCAGAATAGATGGGTGTTAAACGAACCAACCTTATAATCTCCAGTTCTCTAGGTGATGGGAATCTTCACCAGAAAGCAATTTTGTTGCACATTTCCCAATTCACGAACCAATCAAAATTTCATCAACATCACTCATCGAATGACTCAGAATGCTCTTGACATGACTTCTTGAGTCAACCTTCAAATAGGGTCCGAGACACTTAACTGAAAATTTATTTTGGACGATACTTCAAATACCTTGGCGGTACAAAGATGGCTAAACAGAATGTCCATGCATATGGACTTCGAATAATCACCCGATGATGTGGGTGTTAAGAAGAACCTATCTCCAACCTTCATGATGGGAGTGGTGCACACTCGGTGTGTCACACAACCACAAAACTCCAATGTAGACTTAATGTTGCAGGCGCAACTTCAGTTTTCCTGACTTGAGTGAAAACATGAGATACTTGCAAGTTTCCAGCTCTACCAATTGTCAGTAAAACAATTTTAGAAAATTCCACAGATGTCCAAATCTGGTTCTGTAAATTTTTCCTTAAACTAGACACGCGAGGCTACGCTTAGAAATGTTTTTATATTTAAACTCCTTCTGAGTCAGTACAGTGTATTCTTTCAACTTTGGTCAAATTCTGCTATTTTTCCTGAAAACACCTTTGTGTCTACCTGAAATTCAATTTGTAATCCAGGTTACAGGTTGAAATAAACCATAGGAATTTAATCCAAAGTAGTAGACCTAGTTGTAATCGCTCCTGCAAAATTTCAGATCCATTGGCCTCTAAAAGACCGAGCTGATCATAACAGACTTAATGGTGTTCCTTCCCATCGACTAATTTTTCCAATAATATTGACTGGCTCGAACCAGTGTCTGTCACGCAGGAGAGGTAGTTTAGACTACAATCCAGGGACTAGCGGCATCCCATCCTTCGGATGCATCTCGTTGCACCCCAAGTCAATTGCCAGTTTTCCAACAGAGGAACCACAGAAAGTACTGAGTCCTAAGACTATCTGGTACTCACTAACGTAAATCAAACTGTGTTAAGCGCCTCATTGACCTTTGTCATAAACCTATAATTATTTTGATGTCCTTAAGCTAATGTAGAACGCAGATGCTCTTTTCCAGATCACCTTGTTGATTTGTGTGTGTCATCATCCCAGTTGGCTCCTATGTCTTCGTGTCCATGTAATTGTCCTTCGTGTGAGTTTCCTCACCTCGGGTCCTTCTGTACAGCCTATCTCATTTCACTTACTTAGCTCCGAAGTCACGTGTTGTCACGGCCGCCCATCTTAACACTTTTGTACTTATTGTCCTTCAAACAGAATTCTGGCATTTCCATTGCCCTGTCACTTCCTTTACCGATCCTATCCATAACCTAGCGCAGATACTGAAAATGTTAATGCTACCGTCATTTCAGAACTTATGTTCCCATAACTGAACTTAATCCTCAAATTCAGAATTTAATCCTTTAATCTTGATTCTTACTAAAAAGGACCTAAGTCCTTTCCTAACAGACAGACTAAATTCAGAAATCCTAAACAGATGGCAGAACAGAACATTTATGATTTAATCATAATTGTTACCTTGGGTTCCACATACTCTCCGCATAATTCCAGACAGTTCAGGTCTCGCTACCAGCAAGTATTTCAAAATAACCTAAAACTTAATAACAGAAAGAGCATGACATAACGGTTATCTTAAAGCAGACAGCAGTATTTCCTAATGGCTCTGTAGTGCAGATGCAATGCATGAAGTTTTACTATTTAACCAGAAAGGCGGAATTGAAATTCTGACCTAAGCTTTCCTAATTTCAGATCCAGACGTCCATTTTCCTAATGGACAAGTCTGTCGCGATTTTCATTTTACCAAAAATAACCTAAGTCTTAATTTATGTTAGGTACGTTTAAACTGAACTCCCATCATCCCACTTCCTGATCCCGAAACAGTCCATAAAAGAAGGTGATCAAGATCCTCATGAACCATCCCAAAACTGATCAGTGAAATGGGGAATGCCTACCTAAACCTACCTAACCTACCCTCGCTCTAATACCAAATTATCACCACCACCCCCATTCCCGGCACTGCGGAAGTGGAAGTCTGAATTGGGGAACCGGGCGGTGGTCGGTGATACAGAACACTTAACTCGATTTGGCGGTCCCAAAACCCGACCCTAAAAATTTCTTTCCTAAGCTGCGGTGGAAAATTACGCAAACAGATAACATACATAAATAATGTTGAGCTCAGCTCAACCCAGATGCACCAGAAAGAGGTCTCACCCACTTGGTTGGGAAAGAACTCCCTGAAAAAATAAAGTATACAAAATTACAGATCAGAACATAGCAGATCATGTAATTAATACCTATATGCATCCTACATCTACAAAGCCCAGAATACACCAAGCTATACTATTGCTGCTGCTGTTTGTAACAAACAGAAATATTAAACCGTTAGTCCATAAAAAATATCGTGCTCACTCAGAAAATAAACAGACAACTAAACAAATCTTCCGGACAGACTAACCCCTATTTTCGAATCAGAAACACAATACTTTAATAGGGAGCCATTGTAACGGCCACCGATGGGGATTCACCAGAAAAGTCCGAGGTAAGAATTCCATCAAAGAAAAGTTATGATTTTATGTGAAAAAGGAAGTTCAGTTAACGGTTCGATCAGGAGAATTCGAGGAATGATTCTCCGACAGAACAGTAAATGGCTTGGTTGTGGTGGTAACAGGGTTTGAACGGGTGAAAACGGGTGACCCGAGCCTTACACAACTCCACCGGAACCACCACGGCTGAGGAGAGAGAAAATGTGAAAGGAAAGAAAAATGGTACGTACCTCACAGCGCAGCCACGACGGCACGGCGGTGTCAGCCGCGAGGATCATTTTCCAGTTGTGTACTCCGCGGCAGAGGCGCGGCGTGGAGGCGGTGATCGTCGTGACGCCCTGCTGCCTGTATTCGCGCACCGCGGCAGGAGAACGACACTGGTGCGACGCGCGCCTAGGCTGCGTTCTGGCGAGTTGCGTGCTGGATGGCGATCACACGGAACTGATACGGTGTGCGCTGTGATGCGTTTCTGCCTGGCTTGGACATGCACGACAGATGGACGGCGGAGCGACGGCGCTGCACAGTGCCGCGGGGTACTGTGTTTTAAAACGCCACCGGCTCGTTTTCTTCATCACTTCCGATTCGTTCATCATCTCTCATCTCTCTCACTAGAAACCTTAATCCTCTCACCCTAGGTCCGATTTAGACACCCAAATCGTAAGGAAAGGACGGATTCATGCAAGAAACGGCAAATTAACAACAACAACGCAAGATTCAAGCTTCAAGAACAAGAATTGGAAGGATTTCTGAGAATTGGGCAAATATTCAAATGGAGCCAAAGCTTTCCCGAATGGTTCAAGTGAAGAGGTAAATGTGTTTTATCGCTAATTAGGAGC
>JBBYHH010555983.1:0-10808 GCA_038382905.1 Daphne laureola
AGTTGACCGCGTCGAGACCCTTATTTGCCCAGAAATTAATAGTACGAGGCCTGGAATGCTCACTTTTTAATTCAGGCTCTGAGTTGCCCAATTCGTTAAAGTTCAGGGTACTAAATAGGTATTTGACCTAAATAAAATAAGTTAGAACATAATTGACCAAGCGCACAAGCTTGGTAAGAGCAACACTATGGCCACATGGGCATAAACAAAAAGCTAAAGTATCTAGAACGGTAGAACTCACAACAAAAGACTTCTTGTCTAACCATCGAGACAAAGAACCTTATCAGGGTTGAGGGCACCTGCGTCATGACGGAACGGGACTCGTGATACATGCTTTGGTATCCCTACATGCACCCAAAGAGTTATCTGATATCGACTCACCATGGAAATTTGCTCTTGGTAGGCAGAAAGTTTCTAACAAGACCAACTGCACTAAACCACAACACAAGTAGACAATAAAAAAGAGGAACCTTAAAAGAAGCCAAAGTCTTGACTCAAGTGAACAAACTAAAAACCAAAACATGACCTAAAAAACCCAACGGGTGCAAGCCAAGCCGACCTTGCGCCTACCCAGCTCCGAAGCCACCAATTCATGGCACTGGGTGGGGTAGAAAGGCACCTAACCCCACCTGATTAAACCCAATGTCCACCATAACAAAGAGTGAACGATGTAGTGAGGACTGCATGCAAATGCTACCAACTCCCGGGATAAAACCCTCAGCCTTCCAAACTAGTCGATCGCTCCGTGCCACCAAGAACGCAAACACTATTGCTACGACATGTGAAATCAACCACCCGACACCTCCCCCACCATTGAATTCCCAACAACAACCCTCCAACATTAAAAACCAACCCTCTATCACAACCACTAGGGAAACACCATGTTAAGATGAGTATGCATACCTCCGAATCGAGCCAACCACTCGGTTTATCTCACGGAGATTAGGACAAATCATCCCCGAACCACTAGCCCCGTCATAGAATGCCTCGCCATGGAGGGCAAGGTTAAAAGCTGAGAACGGGCACTATGGGAAAGGGAAATCCAACATGGTAAGAACAACCTCAGCCATGAGACCAACGAAGCAAGAACACGAGTCCCCTGCTGCACCGGAAAATAGTGAGGCGGCAAAGCTGAGCGACCCAACACAACGACAACATCAACTGGTCGAACCGGCCTATAATTATCAGCTGTTGCTTTTAACATCGAAGCCAAACCGCGACCGCCTAAAACCACCCTCCTCCAAACAGTTGCGTGGTCGCAGCGAGAAAACTTGGACCCAACGTGGCCAACGCTTCGGAAATGAAGGAAAATATTCACAGACAGATCCTGAAGCGCAGAGATGGCCACACGGTGGAATCAAAGGCTAGCCTCCAGTAGTGGGAAAGCCAGTGGTGCTGGCAGGAGAGGCCCAACTATGGCGGCAGAGGAACGAAAAAACCCTAGATGAGAAGCCCTTTGTACTGGGTTAGATGTATTTCACACATTAGTTCTTAAGCTACACAATTCGTAAAACTTATCTATGGATTACTAAAACAATTTATTTGTTTGTTACAATTTCAACTAGAAACCAAACTATTTCGTGGAAATATCTCGTGTAACAAAGTTTGGCTAAATAATTAAGGGATGTTGTTATTTTGTATTGTTATAAACTTCATATATGTAATAACAATTGTACATAACAATTAACTATTTATCTTTTGTGTGGCTTTCTTGCACCAACTACCTATCTTAATATTGTTGCTTTCCTAGATTGTTAGAGAGAAATAAAAGAAATTGAGAGAGACTCAATATGGGTAGAGGTTTTAGTAGAAAGTACAAGAAGGAAATTCTCAGATGGGATGAGAGATAGTTTGATGGAAGAGAAGATAAGAAATTGCATGAATCATACTCCCTCCATCCCTATTTAGTAGTTACATTTGACTTTTGAACTTTTGTTTGACTCAATTTTTTACTATGAAGAAGTTTCTTAAAAGAATTGAAAAAAATATTTCTAAAAAGTAGACACATTGATTTGTCTTATGTATATATGTTACTTACCTTTATACATTAAAATGTAGAAGAAAATAATACATATATTCAATACTGAAAAATAAACGTAACTATTAAAAAGGGACGGATGAAGTAATATTTAGAGCTCAACAACTCAGGTTGGAGGGTAAAAAGGGAAAAAAATTATATAAGTGCTTATAATTACACATTATCAAATTAGAAGTTCTCACATATTATTTGTTTTCAATTAAATAAAAAAAATTAAGGAATAAAACATGATCAAATTATAAAGTTTGGAGATATAAGGGTCGTTGCGCTAATACTTAAATAATAAAAGGTAAAAAAATTCTTTTAAAACAATAAAAAAAAAAAAAAAAGAAACAACACATCATTCATATACCTAACCATACTAGGTAAAGTGCATTGATGATTTTATAACTTTAATTATTATCTTATGAGATTCCTATTTTAATATTGTGTATCATTAAAATCCTGTTTTAAAAGTTATCGTGCATTCACAGGACTCAATTGAGATAAAAATCAAAACTACGGGACTCTAGTAGAACAAATTCTTAAAACGAAACCTGAATAAAACAAATCACATAGCTAAGAAACAAAAATTGGAGTTCATCGCTTTTTCCGCTATCAAACTTATCAATGCATCGATGATGTAAACTGTTTTTTTACCGTCAATAGATTTTTGTAGTAAATCTGTGGGACCCTTATCATTAAGTAATTTACTCCTCCACCTGCCATTAATATGTCCATTTGACTTTTATATTTTAAACTTCAATATTTGACTTAAATTTTAACAAAGATAAATGATGATTTTTTTACAAAAAATATATTTAGAAAATGAATCTTGCAAGTTCTATTATGTCATATGAATTATTAAACTTAACATGTGTAAAGTTTCTTGAAAAAACTCATAGATTAAATACTATGAAACAGTCAAATAAATGAATCAACTAATAAGAGAATGTGAGAATAAAAAGCTAAGGGTCCATAATGTTTTTATAAAAAAGTATAAGTTACTATGAAAAAAAAAACAATTTACAATGCGTAAATTCTTTATCCGTATTATAAATCTCGCGTTTATAACAATCAAGTATTATCTAAAAGAATATCACGAGGTTAGAATAAACAACTAAATAAACGATTGACGCAATGATGCACATTCAGGGACGGACCTAGCATGGGGACAGTGGGGGCAACTGCCCCCATTGAACTTTTCTAAAATTTAGGGTATATATGTATATTCAGAATAAGTTTGAAATCTACCTTTGTAATTTGTCCTCACACAATTAATACTGACCACTTATTACACATATATCCTTATACTATACCTAAAATCATTCTCACCCCCTTAACTTAGAAACTAAACACTTAAATCCCTATAATTTTTCCACTTAAGACTTTTATATAGTTCAAATTTGCCATCACAAATATCTTTTTGGGTTTAGGTGTAATTTAATTTCTATATTAATAAAACCTTTTGTTGCCTTCCACAAATTTTGTTTTTTTGCCCCCACAACAATTTTTGTCTGAGTACATAAACTAGTGTTTAGTAACAAATAAAACCAGAAAACAAATTTCAGCAATAGAAAAAATCATCCCAGCAGGGTTCATCTAGAAATTACCCTTGTTGCTGCCTTATACCATCAGCAATACAAAATCACAGGGAATTTCACCCTCAACATCTCCCAAATATCTGAATTTAAAGGTATAAGATTTACAAACAAAAAATCCCCTTACCTGGAATTGAGAGAAACTCGTGCTTTTCAATGGTTTCTTGGTGGTGAGATAATCAATCAGGAAAACAAAGTTCCTTTCCCTACTGAGCCACCCTCGAAATCCCTTTTTTCCCAAACAGTTCACCCAGCCAAGGTAAAGCTCTATATCTTCTTAGGTTTGTTTTCTTCCAGCCTCTTGACCAAAACCAGCGACAGTTCTACTTTCTTCTTGTTGTTGCTGGGCTACTGCTTCCCAGTTCCCACTAATACTCTAGCCGCCATAATAATTACAAGAAACATGGGAAAGTTTGGCTCAATAGGAAATTTAGGAACTAAGTTTTTATTCCTTCCTTTCAGCTTCGTAAGTTTCCTGTTACTATTTTCTTAACCACCAAGTGACCATGATTACTCTATTAGTTCCCACTTTCTAACTCAATTCCAGCAATAAGTAGGTTCATATATAAAAGAAATAATTTTCTTTAATAAAAAAATAATTAAATAAAATATTGAATAAAACCGTTTCAAGAAAAAGAATAACTAAATAGATAAAATTAATGGTTCGCTTAGAGTCAGTTACCTAATTGCTACGTGTGATAGGTATTGTAGGGTGTTACTGGTGGGGGAGAAAGGGTTAAAATGTAAAAGTCTAAAGTTTAATGATTAATTTGTCAGGTTTAAAAATTTTAAGGCAAAATAAAATATTAACGTAAAAAAATTAACGGAATCCGTCAAGCTATTTAATGGAAGTGGTAAATTGACACCATTTTTCAAACATCAGGAGCAATTTGACACCAAAAAAAAGTTTAGTGGCAAAAATTTGCCAACCCCGAAACATTAGTGGCAAAATGATCCATTTACCCTTTTTATATATAGAAAAATGCTTATCTTTAACCTTCACTATAACATACTCCCTCCGTCCTTATTAGTTCCACTTCTTTGACTTTTAACATTATCTTTGACTCAAATTTTCATAAAGAATAGATTGTTAAATTTTTTTTTAAAAAATATGTATATATAGAAGAATTCTTAAAGTTTCAAAATATATATTTTTCAAAATATTTTAATAGATTCTTCTTTATGAAAATTTGAGTTAAAGACAATTTTAAAAGTCAAAGAAGTACAACTAATAAGGGACGTAGGCAGTAATATATAGTGAGCTTGAACCCGATGACGGTCCGCCAAGCGTTAGAGGTATAATGAGACGGCGCGACCTGGTAAAACCCGAGCAACTCTCGCTCGAAGGGTACAAACGGATGCCGCAACCCCACCTTCAAGTAGTCCAAATAAATGGTAAAGTAACCGCGAACCTCAGTGTTGACACGGTGATCCGGCGATGAGAGGCCTAGTTTGATCTCCGGAGGAATTTCAAAATCAACTCGAGCCTTTGCGAGGGCGCTCTCGCTGGTGTAAGGCACAACCTCTAGATGAGTCACAAAATTCTTACGGGTTCGGTCCTCGGTTCTGACACCTCGCCTTTCCACTTCTTCCAAGGCAGTCCTCCATCTCTAGCGTCTGTTGTAGAAGCAAGCGGAAGGTTTCCTCGGTCCCTAGCCATACAGTGATATTGGGGTAGGGAATCGCCGAGGAAGTCCGCCAAGACAAATTCCCCATCAACCTCCTCGTTCGGGGAAGACCACTGGCTTGACCCAACAGAAGAATGAATTGAAGAGAAAGAGTACATACCTGACTGGTGACGCTTGGAGGTTGTCCTCGCATGAAGAGAATTTGCCTTCGCTTTGTTCCTCTCTGATGTAGAATGACTTGATGTGGAGCAGATGCCACATCCCTTTCCCATGCACAAGACGAATTATTTCATTAATGAGTGATTATAAAAAAACAAGCGAACGAGAAAGTAACATCAACTAAGTACCAAATGACACACCTAAATGTGAGCAATCCTGCTAAAAAAACAATAAACAAAATTCCACACATGATGCAAGGAAGCAACCAGACATACTCCTGCAACTGGCTACAAAGGATTAAGGGCACTATAAGTGTTGTGATGGATAGAAGATGGAGACAAAACCCAGTCCCAACATCCGTGATAGCTCCCAAGGAGAAAATGAAATAGTGTTGGCGCAATCACGACAGTGTGCTAATGAGAGATAAGCTAGATAGACATGCACCAGAGTAACAACCAGTCTACTGCACTGGTCAAAAGCTACGTGAAATAAAGAAACATAACAAACGAGGAGGATCCTTAACATAAGAAGAAAATAAACAATGCTAAAACAAAGTAGAGTGGCCCTCACACCGAGAAACAAGATACAACAGACCATCAAGGAGCACCAGCCTATTGGAAGTCCCCCAACAACAGGAGGCCTCTCTCAACCGCATCAACCACAACTTGAGAGATACGATGCTTAACTAACAAAGCAGGGTGGCCTTCTTTTTCGCCCGACCAACCACCATAATGCTAGACCTGGTATACGGTGTTTAACCAACTCACCACCACGCTGACTACAGGTATGATCCCTCATAGACAGTCCATCCGTCCCCTGATACATATGGAAGATCACCAACCGGTAGAGCCAAGACATATTTAAATACTTTTTTCATAATAAATTAAACAGTTAGGGTTTCAAAATTTAAGCATTTTATTTTATGAGAGATTGTCCGACACGTACCCGCTAGATTCACTCCTCTTCTAACTAAAAACCCGCTCCAGTGAGCCTAACCGTTCGGCATTCAAACGACAAGAACGGGGAAAAGGAGAAGCTGAGACCAACGCCTTAATTCAAACGCTAAGAGAATGGATCCGATCCATAATCCTGACAGACACAGCGAAGTGATCAGAATCTCTGGGGAGCAATTGAGTTATGAAGCTTGTCTCAATGGAGGATAAGTCGATAGGAAGGCTAGAATCCGTGGTGGCGCGAGTAGAAGCGATGTCGTCCGGTGGAGTTGCTAGGGGAATCGGTTGTGACCTGGCGTCAGATCCTTCAATTGTTGCCTTCGATGATTTGATTTCTGAGCATGTCGCTAGGTTTTCAGACACCGCGGAGAAGATCGGAGGACCAATGCTCGAAGTGAGCAATATAATCGCGGAGGGATTTGCGATACAAAGAGAGCTTCTAGTCCAGACCAAAGAAACACAGGTGTTTTACCTATTACTCCCTCCGTTCCAAACGTATTGTCACAATATCAAAAAGTTGTTGGACTAAATGAAATAGCTATTTCATACTTGTGTTTTATTTTAGTCCATTTTTACCTTTACACATGCACTCACTTATAGAGTCTAGGGAATAGGTTAGGAGGGGTTAGAATAGGTTTGGAAGGGGGTAATGATGGAAATTTATGTAAAATGAGTTAGTAATCAAAGACAATCTTAATCTATATAAAAAAGCTAAAAGTAATGACACATTTGGGATGGGGGAGGGAGTATCTTTTTCTTCTCCTGTTGTTAGGGTCGTCACAAGATACTGTTTGGTGGTGCATTTTATTTGGATAAGACTGATAGATAGAGTAGATAATTCGAGTCTTTGCAACCCAGCATCCCAAACTACTTTTCATCTTGTTTTTTTTTCCTAGAAGAAAATGTACAATTAAACTATCTACTTTGTTCTTTAGAGCTCAGGAATCTTATTTGGTACTGTGGTCTGTCTCTTTATCTATTTAGTAAGATCTGGATGGAAAATTGATTATATCCTGCTTTCATGTTAATTGCTCATTTTGGGGTGCAACTAGCGATTGAAGATTAAATTAAAACTAGAAAATATATACAAGAGAGCGTTGAAAAATAAGGGAAAGTGAGTGTAATAAGGTAAATTAAGTATGAAAATGTCCGGAGGTACCGTACTCGATCCTCCACCAAATAAAAAAGGAGTATATATATATATATATATATTAAGTTTCATTCAGCTATGCATGTTATAAATTACTCTGATGGCAGTAACACCGTAAGGACTATGTAAATTTCAGAACCGTTTTCATTTGAACCACCAAAAAGATTTTTCTTGCTTTCATGGATGTTAATTGCTCATTTTCAGTTACAAGTCTAAAGTTGGTAAGGTTGTTTCAGAAGTCAATAGTTAACACTTTTAAGGTTTAGTGTTGTTAATACCCAGATTAACATAACAAAAAGGATTTAGCAAATAGTTAGATGGCTTACAAACTTGAAGTCGGGAGGCCTCGGGGAGCGTGGTCCGAGGCCTAGTTCGTGTCTCGGAGGAGGAGCATCCTCCCTTTAAAAGGGAATGTGAGGGGGTATTTATAGTAGCAGGGACTATCATCTCTGTACTAGGGTACGGAGGTGATGACACGTGTTCAGTGGGACTCAGTTGGCTCTGGATGGCGTATGCATGGCAGCGCTACCGTCAGTGTGTGGAGGGCGAGGGAGTTTGATCAACCTCTCGGGCTGAGAATGCCCACACGGTCCGAGAGAGATGAATTTTATTCATATTACCCCAGGTCGGGTTCGAGGGTCTCGACCGAGGGGTTTCAAGTCATGACCTACCATTTGCCCCCGCCGTAGCGTCTCGGAGCGGCTTCGCGTGCGAGGCGTGAACAATCGGTAGTAAGACCCCGATCGTTGGAAGGCGAGAATTTGAACAGTTGCCGCCTTTTTCCATGCGTAGGACACGTGGCAGGGGATGCGACTTCCTAGGCGCACGATCGTACGCCACATCATTGAATCCTTAGTCTTCCCGGGGGGGTTATAAAAGAGGGGAAAGTTCAAATTTTTGTTCCTTCCATCATTTTGATACTTTTATATCTTTCTTAGTCTCATTCAATGTCATATGCATGCAGATTATTACATACAAATTCAGAGATTCATAGCAGGATGTCTTTGTGTAATCGTGCCTTTTCGTTTTCATGAAGAAGAAAGAAAAGAAGAAGAGAGGAACAAGAAGGGAAGAAGCGTACCATACTCCTTGGAAGTGAATCTTCTTCAAGATGAGGGGGAGAAGGAGGTGCCTCTTCTTCTTGGATCTTCAAGCTTTCTAGTAAGTCTTCAAGGGCAGATTGCATGTGTAGGAGATGAGGCAATTTGTGTTGAACAAACACAAATGAAGGTTCACCCAAAATGCTCTAGGAAGCACTCTAAGTTTCGGCTAGAAGGAAGAGAGAGATTGTGAAGGAAAAAGCCAAGTGATCAAGCTCTTGTGTGGCCGGCCCCTTTGCCCCCCTTTATAAAGAAATTAAATGGGACGGTTACAATGGGTGAGTAACCTCCCCTCTTGGCCGAAAATACACAATGTTTCGCCCTTGAGGGGTAGTTACTCCCTTAAGGCTTATACAAGCCTTTAGATTTGGTAACCACCTTATTTTAGCGAAATGGTGCTTTCCCAATGAGACATTTTCACCAAAATGAGGCCTGCCTTGGCCGGCCAATCCCATAACCGCCAAGGTAGGGGTTCCATGCGCAAGTGTGCTAGCACTAACCATTTCGGCTAGCCTTAGGCATCCCCTTGATAAGTGTGCATAATTGATATGCTTTTTAGACTTTGGCAAGACCGAGGTCGTGACCCGTGATATGACCGAGGCTAGACTTGTGACCGTGGTCCGCGATGCGGTCGTGGCCTTTGATGATTCATGATTATGGCCCTCAGGGAGGTCAGGACCCCCGTCAGAATGGGTAAAGGTGTTCCGCGATATAGGGATCGAAGACACCCCTAAAAAAAAGGAATGAGAGTGACCCTCCAAGAGAGGGTTAGATCACGATATGGTGACTGTGGGGTGCGAAACATCTGGTTTTCCACAGACGGTGTCAATGTTAATACCGAGATTAACATAACAAAAAGTATTTAAGAATTAATTAGATGGCTTAATAATTTGAAGCCGATAGCCTCGGGGAGCCTGGTCCGAGGCCCAGTTCGTGTCTTAGAGGAGGAGCATCCTCCCTTTAAAAGGGAATGTGCGGGGGTATTTATGGTAGCATGGACTATCATGTCTATACCAGGGTACAGAAGTGACGACATGTGTTCAATGAGACTAAGTTGGCCCTGGATGGCGTACACGTGGCAGCGCTACCGTCGGTGTGTGGAGGGCGAGAGAGTTTAATCAATCTCTCGAGCTGAGAACGCCCACACGGTCTGAGAGAGCTGACTTTTATTCATTTTACCCCAGGTCGGGTTTGAGGGTCTCGATTGAGGGGTTTCAGGTCATGACCTACCAAGTGTATAATTAATTACACGGTGGAGGATATTCGTTTCTTTAAGGTTTATCTCACATGCATGCTGGAGATTTTTTCTCTAAAAATGATTTAGTCACTTTACTTTTACATTTTAACATTTTAGCACCAAAAAATTTACTTTTGCACTAATATGGCATAAAGTTCTAAAGAAATTTTGATGATTTATATAGAGTGTAATATAAAACTTAAGGTTTTGAATATTAAAAATGTGAAAGTTTAGGGGCCAAATCAATTATAAATATTTTTTTTAAGGCAATGAAATTAATTTTATTAAGAAAATAGTACACCATATTCCCAAAAAGAATTGGGTTAAATCTCCAAATAAGAAGAACTCCAATACTTCCATCACTAAGCTCAAAAATAGCATCTTAAGTGTCCCCAACAAGCTTTAGGATTGAATGAAGTATACATTTCCTGAAAACGGTCCACTTCCCTTAAAAATATTTTCACTTCACGTGTGTCACCACCACCATCCGACCCCCGGTTGCGTAAGGCGGAAGAGTGAACGGAAAGACAATGGCGGGCGGTGGAGACGACGTCGATGTGATTCCTACTTAAGGTTTTGCAGACCCAAAACCCGACCCTAAATTTTTTTTCTACTTAGTTGGCTAAACTTCGTTGCTTAGTTCTTATTTATTAGCGCGTTATAAATTTTTACGACTTTCTAATTACATCATATACCTGCACCCAAAACAGGTTAACGGTTTTACAGAAAATCGCGCAATATTACAGCATATATATAGTTGAGCTCCGCTCAACATCAGATGCACCAGAAAGGAGTCCTGCCCATTTCACTGGGCAAGTACTCCCCAATAAAGTAAATAGATACAAACCAATATAGTAATAAGAATAATGTTATCTAACTACATATACATGCTACATCTACAGAGCCCGAAATAAGCCATAAGGAATATACTTACTATGCTTGCGTGATCGGGTCGACAAGACT
>JBBYHH010556094.1:0-10808 GCA_038382905.1 Daphne laureola
AAAATGGTCCGGTACCCATATTCTAATCTCCTGATGCGGAATAATTCAGACATAAAGCTCAACTCACTTCCTGGGTCATGGGAAAACATGAGAAAACATGTTTCGCACGTGCGTAAAATAAATTCCCATTAATTATGAATTTTTCCCCTTGGTAATTTCCTCTGGAATTAACCATTCTACAGGGGTGACTGGAATAGATTTACCAGTATCTCAAGGGACCATCACCTCACCCTCCGGACCGCATTCGCTTCCACCGGGCCATGGATGGAGGGGTGGTGACAGATGGCTAACACATCCATTTATGAAGGATGGACGCAACCAAGACTATTTGATGCTACAAATTTTAACAGGTGGAAGAACAGAATCAGGATCCACATCCTTTGTTCAAGTCCTGCGTGTCATCCAACCTTTGTTCAAGTCTTGTGTGTCAGGCACTATGTATAAGCCCTATATGTCAGGCCTCAGTTCTAGTGGATAAAATCTCAAGTGTAACTTGAGTAGAGGACGTAGGTCAAGTTAACTGAACGTTTATAAATCTTTGTGTCCTTCACTCTTCTACACACTTTTGTTACTGCACACCATCAACGTGTTGATATCTTACTGCTGCTGCAAGTATACTCAACTCTGATATTAGCAACGTGCTGATCAAAGGGTTTTGGTTGAAAAGCCAAAGGTTTTAAATCTATTTTAAGACCAATTCACCCTCTCTTGGGCATACTTGGGTCTACAATTGGTATCAGAGCGGGTTTATTTTGAAGAACATTTCGGTTTAAAGTAGATGAGATGGCCATCACATCCATTTATGGAGGACAGAGTGCAACCAAACCTCCACTATCTGATGGTACAAATTTCAATTGGTGGAAGAACAGAATCAAGATCCACATCAAATCTATTAACTTCTCCACATATAGATGCATCATACTAGAAAGCAAACTCCTACCAAGAAGAATGCTGAATAAGTTGAAGTACCAAAGGAGTATGTAGAATATAGAAGAGAAAATGATCAGATCTACACACTAAATGCCAAGGGTATCAACATCCTATACTGTGCAATGACGCATAATCAATACAATCTTATCTCCTCATGTGATAATGCACATGACATGTGGAACAACCTTTTAGTTACATATGAAGGTACTACACAAGTCAAGGACACGAAGAAGGATATGCTAGTCAGAGCATATGCGTTATTAACAATGGAGCCCAAGAAGAGCATTTAACATATATTCAAGAGATTCAATGAGATACTCAAACCTCTCAAGAAAATAGGCAAAGTTTGCCCAAATGAATCGCTAGTCAAGAAGATCCTATGGAGTCTGCCTCATTGTTGGAGAACCATTGGAGAAGCAATCAATAAATGTGGAAAAATGGAAACACACACAATCGATGAGTTATTTGGCAAACTACTCACCTATGAAATGAAGGCAAGAGAGGAAGGAAGAATCCTCAACAAAGGGAAGAACATTTCCATGAAAATTTAAGATCATCCACAATCTGACAAGGAAGATAGTGAAGATGCAGCAACTCTCATAGCAGGGAAGTTTAGAAAGTACCTCTAAGAGTAGAGATGCTGATAGAAAAAGGAAACATGAAATAAACTCCTCAAAGGTGCAAATCTTCTACAAACACAATGAAAGAGGACACATAGTCCCTGACTGTCCACAATATGAAAAGAAGAACATAAAGAAGGACAGTAGGCCCTTCAAGAAGAAGACTGAATGTAAAATGATGGGTGCTTGGAGTGACAGTGAAGCTTCATCAGACGAGTCATCATCAGATGGAGAAAATGAAGCAAACATCCTCTTCATAGCACAAGAAGATTATGAGGAATCCATCTCCTCAATCTCAAGTTCATCAAGCACATATAGCTACTATCAACGTGTTGATGATGATGAAGATGAGGTAACCGAACTTACTCAAATCTGTCAAGAGTATGAGGTTTTAGTTTGAAGATTAAAATCTGAAAAGAATAGTCTAATAAAAGAAGTAGCAAGTCTAAAGGCTAAAAATAAAAAGTTTTTAAGTGATTTGAAAAGGCTTGCTGGTGATGAAAAGAAATTAGACCTTTTAATAGAAAAACAAAGAATTGTGTGTAAAAAAATAGGTCTTGGCTATCAACTATAGAAAAAGCAAGCAATTTTGAAAACCAAGTTTTCAAAAGAAATTTTTGTCACTTGCCAAGTCGGTCATAGGAATGGTCATTCCTCACTTGACTGCATGTTTAGGAACAAAAGAGTCATCAAGGGAATTCATCAAGTTTGGGTTATCAAGAAGATCCCAGACAAGGAAGGACCCAAGGGTTGGGTTCCTAGAGCGAGTTGAACTGCACTTCAAGAAGAAGAGAGCAGGAAGAGAGAAGGAGACTCAAGCACGATCTGAGTCACTAGTTATTTCTTTAACAAGTAACAACTTACCTTCTTTCTTGATTAGTAGTATTTATGTTACTAAGATACTATGCTACTAACCATGAGAACGAGAAAGGATTTGTTTCTCTGTTTTGCATTTATAAAGAATGAACACAAACTGTCTATCAACACATTGATGGCAGGTCACAAAAAAGTTATTCATCAAAGCACATGACAATTATAGCACTACAAAAGTATGGTAATTGGATCTTACATGTTTAACATGAAAAATCAATTTCAAGGGATTGAAAAGTTTCCTGCCAAAGGCTTGCTTAGCAAGTAAAACCCCCATTGTATGTAAATTTGTGTGCATTGTATGAATGTATATCAAAATTGTGTATTATGAAAATTAATTTTATAATTATACAATTTGTTTTATCCAAATTAATTTCGGTGCTAGAATATACTAGACATTAGGGAAAATTGAAGAGTTAAAACTAGGTTAGTAGGTAAAAGGGTTAGGATGTTGAGATTGCTATCAACACGTTGATAACAAACTCAACGGCTAGAATTTTTACGGTTGGATTTTCTTACCGTTGAAGAAAACAAACCGAATGGTAATTTTTTTTTCTCCTTGGGTATAAAAGGGCGATCATTTGAAAGAAGGAAGGTTACACCTGTTGAGAGAAATTACAATCCCCTTCTTTGTGAAAGAAATAAAAATTTTCCTTTCCTTCTAAAAGACTTTCCTTTCGGTTGTCTTGACCTAGCCTCTCCACTCTCTCTATATAATCCCTCACTCTCTCAAGCCGTTATCTCACACCTAAGTTTCTCTAAGAACTTCTAAAATTTCAGTCTCTACACTCTCTCTCTAAGATAAATGGTCAACCCTAACCAAGTCATCAAGGAGGTGCTTCTTGCAATTTCAAGAGAAGGCCTTATTCCCTTAGTGGTAAATCCAATCACTATCCTTCCCCCATCTCTTCCATCCTCTCCAATTCGTGTCTTAACCAGTCCTGAGCCTCAACACTTTCCAAAGTCTCCAAATAAGGGCAAAGAGAAAACCATTGAAGACGAACACGTTGATCCCTCTCTTGATCAACGTGTTGATGACTACACTTCAGAAGATGATGTCTAGAGCATGGATGAAGAAGATGAGGTCTGGCTGCCAACCAAGGTGGCTAAGAATATTAAGACCGTCCTACACTTCAGGGACACTATGAAGGATCTAGCTAGTGAATGTCTGTGCATATATGAGCTTCTGGATCAATTCTTCTCCCCTTATTCCTCATATAGAGAAGATCTCTTTCACACAATGAAGAGGCGAAATGCTTCTCCAAACCTGAAGTAATTTCTGAAGGGAAGAAGCCCTACTATGTGCCAAGCATAACATGACCTATGTTGGAGTTAAGGAAACAAGGGTTCTCTACTAAGGAAGTCTGTGACATCTTCTTTCCTCTTACTGAGGAAGACAAACTGAACAAGGCTAAACAAGCCAGATCTCAAGGAGAATAGTCTCCAGAGTATAGAAAGGAGAAGAATATGGAAGATAAGCAGGACCCTGATGAAATCACATGTGTCTTTGAAAATGAGACACAGAAATCCAAAGTCTCCATAAATACTTCTAGGGTAGATCAACCAGAACCAGTACTAATCTTTGATCTCCACCTAGACCTTGTCCTAAAGAACAAAAAAAAAAGGCTAAGACTAGATACTTTTAAGTCTTAAAGTCTTTTAGTTTCTAAGTTTAGTTTTAATTTCTTTTCACTTTCTATCTTAGTGCCTATTATATCTATTAGGCACTAGACATTAGGTTGTAATCAAACTTTCTATTTAAGTAGTATATTTCTTTCTTTGCTCAATAATCTCTTATTTGATACTTCTGTAATAAAATAATCAATCTGTTCTGAATGTTTCAATCAACACATTGATACTGAGTCTATCAACACATTGATCCATGTTAACTGTATAACCTGTTTGATTTGAGCATTGACTTTGTTGTCTACATGTATTTGTTTGAAAGTTGGGAATCTAAACCCCTTGTTTCCTACATATATTCATGCTAGGGTACACATGATCTGTCAAACCTTTTAAAAAGGGACATCCTTAGTAAAATACACATCAAAAAAACTACTTTGCATTACTCATGTTCATATCTATATTTGAGATTAAATGCAAGTGTTAAGATCAATTGCTCTGAATTACTTAGAGGTATATTGAACATGTTCACTAAGGAAATCAATTCTATGCAATATCATGAATAAGTTGATCATGTCAATAGGGATAAACTATCATATGTTATAAGATGCATTGATCAATAGAGGTAAACTATCATCTATTATAAAAACATTGATCATAGGTATAAACTATCATATGTTATAACATGCATTGATGAATAGGGATAAACTATCATCTGTGATAAATGAGTTAATCATGTTAATACAAATGAACTTATTACAGAAGCATGATCATGGTTGTACTTGAAATCTACATTGGTTGATCTATCTTGATTTCTGTATGAACTTTCATATATGATAAGTGCCATTTATACCACAAGAATACTATTTATATCACTCTGTGTTTATCAACATGTTGATGTTGGAATATCAACAAGTTTATGAAAACAAAGTAATGCACATAGTCCCACTTACACATCTTACATATGCATTCCCCTGGCTCGTACCTTTTTTATGATAACAAAGAGGGGGAGACATATGTTCAAGAAGTAAGAGGAAGCTTGTCATTTGATACAATGCACTGAAATCCCATTATCATTTTCCAAAACTATTTTCCTAAGGAGGAGAATACTTTCTAAAGGGATAATGTATTCAAAGTTCAAAAAAAGGTTATTACATGATCTCATCCTAAGAGAGAGCATATACTCAACTATGAGACCTTTTTATCAAATAAATTTCAAAGGGATATCAAAACTTCTTGAAGTGTTTTGTCATCATCAAAAAGGGGGAGATTGTTCACATTGTTGTCTTCAACCACTTTGTTTTAATGATTCCAAAATCTTGAGGATCATTTTGAAAAGTTTTGATAAACTTAGGTCCCTCACCAAGGTTATTATTTCTTGGCTCATTAGATAAAAAATAATGGCATTAAATTGCAAAGTATGCAAAAGTACAAGAATTCATGTGTTATGAAGAACACTTTGCATATTTTGGTAAATGTGCATTTTGATCCAATTTCATGATTAATAAGGACTTGTTTCTTAGCTAGATTTATAGATAATTCAAAGAAAACATGCTGAAGTTTAATCCTATCGAAGCAAAAGTCAAATTCTCTATCAGATCAAGGAGATATCTGATTAACAAGATACAATCATCTTATTTAAGGAAAGAAATCCAGGAACGCTTGATATAGTAGACATTAATGTGTTGATGAGCATAAGGATCAAAACTCAAGCTTCATGATTCACAAGCTTTGAAGCAATCATTCAAGAAGAAAATCACTCCACTACTGAGCAGCAACAATGGGAGAAAGATTACAAGTTTGAAGCTCTCAGAGAAGCCAAAGATCAATGAAGAAAATCCATCAAGTTGCTCAAGCTAGTCTTCATCAACGCATTGATGGAAGAAGACCATAATGTTTGAAGTTCTGAAACGACTAAAAATAAATTTAACAATAGTTAGAAAGCTCTAAAATGGAAACTATTCATACACAATGGCTATGAATTGATGCCAGATGCTCCTACCCATTTGTGAATAACTTGGAGCCTATAGAAGCTGAAGGAAGAGATGAAGATAAACACATAATAACGAACCCATATACATCTCTGTACATTCTATGAATACTCTTCATCATCCTCATCACTCTCACAGATTATAAAACTCTCAAGCTATCACACACAAAGATGCTATCATCCTGAAGATCATCTGCTACAAGCTTTGACAATATCTGAAGAATGTTCATCACTAGAGAAGCCTATTCTACTCTTTAGATCTCTATTTTTTATAAGCCAATCTCTCTCGGGCTTACATTGATCAATATATTGAGTTGGTGGTGATAGACCAGTTCTTCATCATTGATTAAGTGATACTTCCTAAGGAAGAGGAAGGTTGATAGACTACTCTATCAATGCGTTGATCAGAGTGTTGTTATCTACTTTCTAAACCCTATTATTTAGACAACCTTGGCGTAAATCCTGTATGTCGAGCAACCATTTTACAAAGTCCTATTAGTCAGGCATTTGAGAAAGTCCTGTTAGTCAGACATTTAAGAAAGTCCTGTTATTCAGGCATTTGGCGTAAAGTCCTGTGTGTCAAAGTTATCTAAGTGGGAGCTCAAAGTTAGCTAAGTGAGAACTCAAAGTTAGCTAGAAGTAGCTTACTTTAGCTCACCCCAGCTAGAAGTAGCTGAACTTAGCTCATCACAGCTAAGTTAGAGCATAAGGTCATTTAGGAGTAGCTCACCTTAGCTCATCTCATCTAGAAGTATCTGAACTTAGCTCACCTCATCTCAAGGTCAGCTAAAAGTAGCTTACCTCAGCTCAATTTCAGCTAAATGTAACTAGACATAGCTCAAGTTAGCTCAAGTCAGGTCACTCCAGTTCACAGGAGTTCGTAGTAGCTTGACTTCAGCTCATTCCAGCTTAGAGTAGCTAGAACCAACTTAACTTTACCTCACAGTAGGTAGAAGTAGCTAGACATAGATTAAGTTGAGATCACTCTAGCTAAAAGTAGCTAGACTTGACTTGTCTTAGCTCAACTCTATCTCACAGGAGCTGAGAGTAACTAAACTCAGCTTCACTCAAGCTCACTCTAGTTAGAAGTAGCTAGAGTCACCTTACACTAGCTAGAAGTAGCTGGACTCAGCTTACTCTAGCTATAAGTAGCTATAGTCAGCTAGAATTTAGCTCATGTTAGATAGAAGTAGCTAACACTAGCTCATGTTAGCTAAAAGTAGCTAACTCTAGTTCAAGTTATCAAATGGAAGCTAACTTGAGCTAATCTGAGCTAATTGTGAATTAGAAGACTGTATAAGCTCAATGTGAGATTAGTTTGAGCTCATGTGAGTTCAAGATGAGAAAATGGCTTTGTGAGTTGGCTTTGTGTAAAATCACTCTACTCCTTGTGTGAAAATAGCTTATGGCATTTTTTTGGTAAGATATGTGTTTCTTGGTGAAGGGGGATAACCTTTAATGGAAGGGTACACCCCTTCCTCTAACCATGGTGACTTTCTGACCAAGGAGTGACCTCTAAGGGGTACATGGTGGTGGAAAAAAGGGGAAAGGGTGCCCCTTGACCCTTCATGGCACCAATTTGGATTTTGAGGGGTGCCATTGGCCACCCCTCATTGCCTATAAATACAAGGTAGTGGTGCCACTGTCTTCTTTTTCTTTGATAGCATTGCCCTCTCTACTTCTCCCTCTTAAAGCTTAAATAGTACGCATTCTTTTAGAGTTTGTGGGTGAAATCAGAACTAGAGAAATTTCTCTCTAGTGCCACCCATAAGGAGGAGCCTCCAGGTGTGCCTTCTTCATCAACTTTAGGAGCAAGGAACTTCTAGTTCCTTAAGCATTTTTCTAGGTGCAAGGTACTCTCCTATCCCTCATCTCTTCTAGTTCATTATATAGTTATATTTATGTGATATGAGATACATATGAGGCATGATTTGACAAAGACATCATGCTATTACTTAGATAACTACTATATGCAATATATTTGCACATGTATGACATGATATCATGTGACATGCTAGTGCCGCATGTATGATATATTAACATGAAAAGCATGTTATTAAGATCCTAAAATAATCAAGGATGTAGGTCGAGTTGACCGAACCTCTATAAATCTCTGTGTCCTTCACTCTTCTACACACTTCTGTTAGTGCACACCATCAACGCGTTGATATCTTGCTGCTGCAAGTATACTCAACTCTGATATTATCAACGTGTTGATCAGAGGGTTTTGGTTGAAAACTCAAAAGTTTTAAACATGTTTTAAGACCAATTCACCCCCCTCTTGGCCATACTTGGGTCTACATTTCCCGCTTCTTTATCTGAGGGAGACTCTCTTTGTTCTTCTTTTTCAGATAGAGGAAAGAACTTGTCATAGATCTCCTTGACAAAGAGACCTTGTTCCTTCATCTCCTTCATCTAACCTAGAATGCCTTGGAAAAACTTTGGTTCTTCTCATGCGGAAAAGACTTCTAGCTCAGAGAAGTAATTTAAGAGTTCCTCAGGGTCGAGCCCCTCATTGGCTAGGTCTTCTAGAATGTCCATTAGACCTAGACCTTCACATCTTTTGATATCTTGGTTGGTACCCACACCTCATCATCGTCTTTCATATTCCATACATCTTCTTCTGATGAGGAGTCATCAACGCGTTGATCTGTTGAGGGATCAATGTGTTGGTCTTTTGTAGCCACTTTTTCTTCCTTGTCTTTAGTCTCTTATTGAGGTTGAGGCTCGGGATTGGTGACAAGAAGAGTGGGAGTAGATGAAGGATGTATAGAGATTTGTTCCACCACTTCTAGTACTTGTTCTCCTTTTGATAGTGCAAACAGCACTTCGTTGAGATTTTTGCTTGGACTGGCCATTGAAAAGGCTTTTGGAAAATAGAGAGAGTGAGGCATTGAAGATCTGAGAAGGGTTTAGGCTTGACAAAATGCCTTGTTTGAGTGGGAATATATAGAGACCGAGAGAGCAGGGAATGAATCTTAAGGAATTGGGAAAGGAAAGTGTATCAACTTGATTGCTTTCAAGGTAGAAGGAAATTGGGATTACTTAGCTAGGTGTAAACTTCCTTCTTGAATGGGATAGCCTTTTATAGCTTAGGGGTGAAGGAATTTTTACCGTTTTGGGTAGTTTTCTTCAAAGATAAGAAATTCTAACGGTAAAAATTCTATCCGTTGAGTTTGTTATCAACTTGTTCATAACTTCTACAACCTTCTATCATTTTTATCTTTTCACCTTGGTTTAATCCCTTAATTTCCTTAATGCCTGGTACAATCTAGGACATTAATTAATGGACAAAAAAAATTGTATAATTATGCAATTGATTTCTATAATACATAATTTTAATATCCATTCATGCAATGCACACAAGTTTATATACCTTGGGAGATTTACTTGCTAAGCAAGCCTTTGCTGAAAACTTTTTGATTCCCAGAGTTTGATTCTTCATGAAGAGGATGAGAATTAAACTTAGCATGCTTTGATGTCTTGCGTTTGCCATGTGCTTGAATGAACAACTTCAGATGACTTGCCATCAACGCATTGATAGGCAGTTTGTGTTCATGTATTATACATGCAAAATAAAATTTTACCTTTCTCTGACTTATGGTTAGTAGAATAGCATCTTAAAACATAAAATAACTAGTACTAATCAAGAATGAAGGCAAGTTGTTACTTGTGAAAGAAACAACTAATGACTAAGGTCTTGTTTGAGTTTCTTTCTCGCTTCCTTCTCCCTTCATCTTGAAGAGAAATTAACTTTCTTTAGGAACCCAACCTTTGGGTCCTCTCTTGTCCAGAATCTTCTTAATTACCCAGACTTGAAGTATGCCTTTGACAAATCTCTTGCTCCTAAATAAACAATCTGTTCATGAAGGTCCTTTCCTATGACAGACTTGGCAAGTGTCATAACTGACTTTTGAAAACTTGCTTTTAAAAAATACTTGCTTTTTCTCTATTTGGTAACCAAGACCTACTCTGTTATAAACAGCTCTTTGATTTCCTAATAAGAGCCCTAAGTTTTTCTCACTACCAGCAAGCTTTTTTAAATCAGTTGAAAGCTTCTCATTTTTAGCCTTTAGACTTGTCACCTATTTTAGAAGATTACTATTTTTAGATTTTAATCTAAAAACTAAGGACTCACCTCTTGCCAGATTTGAGTAAGTTCAGTTACCTCATCTTCATGGTCATCAACGCGTTGATAGTAGCTATCTGTGCTTGATGAGCTTGGGGGTGATTAGATGAATTCCTCATCATCTTCCTTAGCTATGAAGCAAATGTTTGCTTCATTTTCTCCATCTGACGATGATTTATCTATTCAACCATCACTTCCACTCCATGCACCCATCATTTATCTAAGGAACCATCACTACCACTCCATGCACCCGTGCTATGAAGCAGATGTCTTCGTTTCTTCATGTTGTGAGCAATCAGGAGCTATATGTTCTCTTTCATTGCATTTGTAGCATATTGGAACCTTTGAATAATTCCTTCCATCTTTCTTCCTTCTGTCGTCATCTCTGCTCTTTGTCTTGAAGTATTTTCTTAATTTCATTACAATAAAGACAACTTCATCCTCACTATCCTCTCTGTCAGATTGAGGATGTTCTTGGACTTTCACGTCTATGTTCTTTTCCTTGTTGAGGATTCTTTCTTCCTCATTTTCCTTCATTTCATAGGTGAGTAGTTTGCCAAACAACTCATGGCCAAATACCTATTTAGTACCCTGAACTTTAACGAGTTGGGCAACTCAGGGCCTGAACTAAAAAGTGAGCATTCCA
>JBBYHH010556205.1:0-10808 GCA_038382905.1 Daphne laureola
AGAGTCTTTTGTAGTTCTCATATTTTATCAAAGATGTTATAGTGAATTTCTCTCATCCGTGGACGTAGGCTAGTTAAGAGCTGAACCACGTTAAATTATTGTGTGCATGTTTTGATCGAAATTGTTTGTTTCCGCTGGGTGTGACGGGTGTTTGGGGAATAAAGTTGTTCGTTTGTCACTTTTTTCCCAACACCATCCACAGGTGGGTGGGGAGCTACTTGGCAGTGTTGAGAAGGGTTATTTGAACATGCGACCGACATGGGGAGTGATGGGGTCAATCACCCTAGCGTTGTTGGGCTCGATTTGGTGCGACAATGATGGAGACCGAAGGTGGATAGGGGGCTTCGTAGTGGCTCTTGACGATGAAGGATGGAGACGAAGGTAAGAGGTGGTTAGCTGGGGTATTGGTGCTAACGATGATGAATGTCATGCTGATAATATTAATGGCGTGTTAATAATATTTTTTATCTTTAATAACGAGAACATTGTAAACAGACAACTAGATTATTGATCCATTATGGTGTTAACCGAGTTACTAAGTCGATGAACTAAACTACAACGATCTCATAGTTGAGGGTACAACGTTGAGACTCTCACATAATCGAGTTACAATAGTTTATGATACTAATATATAATTTAACCTTGTTCTTTTTAGTTCTATTCTTATTAACAAAATACAAGAAGAATTATTGTTATCTCAAATTCTTTCTCAACCAATCTTACTTTAATTATCCAAACTTTATCATTCAATTTTTTTAAATAAACTTTTTGTCTCCAAATCTCTCTATCATAAATATCATATAAAATTTCAAATACTTAGGGTCGGTTGTTGTAGAAAACGTTTCCAGTTTTCATTTCTAAAATTTGATTGTATAACTAACTTCTAAATGATGGAAAACCTTATTTTTTAAATATTGAAAAACTGTAAGTAGGAAACATTATTTAAAGATTCTCTGGTTTAATTATACAGTTTTCCAAATTTAGAAAATAAGGTTTTCCATCATTTGAAAGTTAGTTACAATTAAACATTTATAAATGAAATTTAGAAATGAAAACTGAAAATGTTTTCCACAACTAAACGGACCCTTAATTTTCATTTTTAAAAACTCCAAAAAAGAACACATTTTTTTACTCCCACAATGGTTTCATCCTAATTATTTGATTATTCCTTAAAGGTCTTTGAATATTTCATCCGTCCATAAAAATATTCCATTTGATTTTGTTGTTCAAGATTTAATATTTAACTTAAATTTTAATAAAGATAAATATGTTAAAACAAATCCAGGAAAAAATTTATTTTAAAAAAATAGATTTCAAATTATGATAAAAATATGATTTGTATTATTAAATATCTAACAATCATGGAAACAATCATATATTAAATGATGTAATACAGCTAAAATAAATATACCTATCTTTGATAGGCGGAGGGAGTAATTGATATTTATTTCTTTATTATCCTCTAACTCATTGTTGTTTTCGTCGTTAGTTTAGTTCCATTTTCAACTATCCATAATAACTTGTCATAAAATAACACATGTGAATACCTGCGATTTGATCTACTTAAAAAATGTAAAATAAAGTATGTATATATAGGCGGAATAAATATTATTTTCCTCACTACTCATCTGAACCGTCGCATGAACGTCCCTAGTATTTAAGCTAATGATCTCATTAACCTTGTTTTTTTATTGACATGAAGTTAATAGTCATTATCACCAACCAAATATTCCCTAACACATTAATAATAGCTTAGTCACTATAAGGGGATGTTCACCAATTTTCTTCTTCTGTGAAGAAAATTTACATATTTGAAAAACGGAGGAAGATTTTATGAACAAATAAAACATGAGGGAAATTTAATTTTAAAGATTTTGGGATAAAATGTTCTTGTTTTGATGTAAATTAAGGCGACCTAGGTTGAGTTCTACGTGAAATTTTTTACAACAAAATGACAAATTTAAACATGGGAGAGAAAAGTTGTGAGCTTTTTTTTTTTTTTAAAAAAAATTGTGTAAAAAGTTGCAACATAAAGCGTGAAAATTTACCACTATATTTTCTTAACATCATACAAATAATTTCATTAGTAAAAGAGCAAATGATCAACTAAGAATAATAGATTCATGATGTGATATCTATGAGATAAGGATCCAGCCAATAGCACTAAACAAAAAATGGTACAAACCCACAGATCGACCATGATGATCCAAAACACCACATAGAGACTAGAAAACAAAGTAATACCTAAACTATCATCACTCTTAACCCACCCCCCGTCTGCTGCTCTCAAAAGAGGAGGAAGTAACAAGTCTCCCCAAGACGATCTCAAATTCTAAAATCTAGTACTCCTATTAATCCAGAGGAAAGACAACACCTTGTTGTCTGCAAAAAAATGGCAAAGGCTCTCCACGAAATGTTCTACATGACCAATCTGTTACGGTCTTTCTAAGATTGATGGTGAAATTGTACTCCAACGTCCAACTACTTTTTAACGTTTAATTGCCTCTATATACATCATGTCACCAAGGTTAACTTAGATGAAAGTAAAACGAAGTAGGATGAAAATGTTGATGGTGAAATTGTACTCCCTGGGTAAAAAACAGTTCATTTTGTGATTGTTCAAAAGAGATTTAATAATTCCCTTCACATCATTTTTACCTTTTAATCCTCAATTTTCATTCTTCAATTCAAAAATTATTTTTATATGGTAATTTTATTTTATTACCCTCAAGTTTTCAATACTTATTAAATTTTATGTTCAGTCAAATGCTAAAAATAGTTTGGGATATAAAATTTAGATAGTTAGTTCTTTATTATTGGATAGAGAACGACTTATTTATCATTTAGTCCCATATATTATTTTAACTCGTTCAGTTTAGTTCAGAGATTGTAACTCGGAATTACTTAACCCTCAATTATACTCCGTTAAGTACTTTACCCTTTAGACCGTAACAAAGTTAGTTGACCTCGTGGTAAAATGCATGTTTTAGTCATAGAATTTCAAAGTTATTTCCTAATTACCCAAAGTTATATACTACTCAATTATTTAACTTTTCACGTATTTAAATTATTTATTCATACTTTGTATTCTAAATAATTACTTAAATATCATTTTATTCAAAGTTATTCTTACAACTAACGTAAAAATATTTAAAAGCATTTTGACTTCAAACAACATATTTAATCATTTTTATAATATTTGTAAAGTGTAGAAATTCAAATTTGAATTCTTGTTGATTTATAGTTTTATACCAGTAGAATATGCATTCTATGAAAAGAATCATTATGTTGGGTAACTAATAAACTGTTCATAGATTCTAAAGGTAATTTGAGATTAATATTTATGTAAATATTCATTTTTAGGTGGAGGTATTTATGTAAATATCCATTTTTAATATCCAATATAACCCAACTCTTCTAATACAAAATAAATCTAACTTTAAAATTACAAATCCACCCTACTACCTCCCTCTTCCAGTTTCTCAAAACCACCATTGTCGCTGTACGTAAACCTTGCACGGGCCACCGTCACCCTCGCACCGGCCTTCACCACCCTTGCACCAAGCCTCTGCTGCTAACATCTATTTCTCGTACCGTCTGACGGTGAGCCCCTAAGTCCCAGGTCAACCATCCTCCCCCAACAGCTCCGCCTAGTCGTTGAATCTACAGATCTGAAACTGTTGTTGTCCTCCACTGGCGGTAGTAGCCATCAATAACAGCCCATGTACCACTATTATCATTGTTTGCCAACATCTGGGGACCTTCATGCCAACATCTGGGGACCTTCATGGCAACATCTGAAGACCCTTGAGCTCTTTCAACGACTGTCACACAACATCCAATAATTTGAAGACCGAGTAATTTCAAAGTATATTATAAAGACTAAATTGAAAGAATCAAAATAGTAAATAGTGCGTGAGATTAAAGGATAAATAAGCCGATAGAGAACATGCCACAATAAGTGTCCCCGGACTAATGAGTGCCAGCTATCAAAAGATGATCGCAGATCTATCTAACGCCGACCCAATAAACGCTATACAAAACTTAAGTAACGTAGACCTGGACTATGTTACATCATACAAGTTGGACCTAAACATGAAAAGTGGGCTGGATTTAGCTGGATTTGGTTCATATGGCCCATGCCATTTTCAAACCTGCGGGGTTAAAAGCCCAAATAAACGGCTCTCGACGGAACCTTGCAGCTTTCAAACAGCGCTAGGTGGTACGCTGCACCCGCGCACACGACAACCCTAACGGCACACCGCTACTATAAATCTCTCATAAACCCTACAATCGAAAATATCTTCGCAATTAGGGTTTTGCACATTCGTAGAGCCCGCAGCTCTTCGCAGTGATTTCTTAATCTCGCTCTTATCTGTCTAGCATCTTTCACATGGGCAAGTCTAGCAAGAAATCAGCAGCCAAAGTACTTCACTCTTATAATACATGTCTAGTTTCTGTTTGTTTTTCAGATTTTATGTGTTTCAATTGACATGGTTTTCTCTAATCGAGGTTAGCTTTGTTCTCAAAACAGGCTGAAGCAGCTCCAGCCGTGGGGTCACCGAAGTCTGGAAAGAAAGGTAAGAATTCTTCTGGCGTGTTGTGTTAGCTATTGTGCGTTGTTTTAGTTTCATGTCATGTTGTTTTGTTTTCTATTTCATCATCTGACTCTATTGGAACTGTATTCAACTTGTGTAAGAACTTCCAAGTCTGCTGAAGTAATCTATCATTGGTGTTGTTCTGAGCTTTTTTGATTGCATGATTGCATGCTGTCTCGAAGTCACAGCTTTCATTTGGCCTCCGAATGGACTTTCGACAATTTGTTTTTACTTTAGCATTGGTTCTTGAACTTTACAGGTAAGCGGGATGCTGATGATTCGGCTCAAACAATAGTTGCGACCAAAAAGCAAAAGAAAAATGATGGGGTTGCCCAAGCTGTTGTGAAGGAGAAGTTGGAAGTTAAGAAGCAGATCAAAAAGCAAGACTCATCCGATAGCTCTGACTCCTCTGATTCTGACAATGATAAGACGGTATCAAGTGTTGCAAACCTGCATATAATTCAATTCTATCCAATATGTGCTAGTAGTGACTTATGCATATGCATATTGTTGGTCTATGGATTTTATTTAGGTGAAGAACTTACCCAAGAAGCAGCCTACCCCTGTAAAAAATGGCACTTTGGTTGTGCCTCCCAAGAAAGGAAAACAGCTTTCAGAGTCTGAAGATACCAGTGATGATTCCTCTTCAGAGGTGGGCGTTAACATTATTAAATAATTTTTGATGATCCAATAGGCATTTGAATATTTATCTAACTGCAACTTATTGCAGGAAGATACGAAAAAGAAAAAAGTGGGAGCTGGAAAAGTTGTTCCTAAAGCTTCAGTCAAGAAAGGGAAACCTGAAAGCAGCAGTTCAGATTCTGACGAGGATACTGTGAGTAACTGTGTACATCGTACAAGTTTTGGTCTCCTCTTGCAGTAACATTTGAGTTTGGGGGAAGCTGTTTTTTTGGTAGCTTCTGTAGCCAACATGCATGTATTAAGATATTAAAAACCAAATTTCTAACTTTTAGGATGTGAAGAAGGTAGCAACTCCTGCTAAAAAACAGCCTCAAATTAGCCCGGAGGCAGACAGTAGCTCAGAAGAAGAAAGCAGCTCAGATGATGAGGTGTGTAGCCGAGTTCTTCAGTTAATTTAGGAGTTGTGTAGCTGAGTTTCATATTTTGAATGCTTTATGGTTACATAATAACAGAAGCCCTCCAAGCCTAGTTCACAAGTGAAGAAGGCAGCTGTTTTGCCGGTGGAGAAACCTAATGAAAGTGATAGCTCTTCAGATGAAGAAACTGACAGCTCTTCTGATGAGGTAGTGGGTATATCATTTTTGAAATTTTTATGTTGGAGCTTATATTGATGAGGTAGTTGAGCGTATATTGAACTTTTTGTCTAGTTCCGCTGCTTTTATCTTGCAATTGACTTCAGCATGGTTTCAATTAAGTTGTGTATGATGTGAACTTGATTTATTTCAGATTTGGGATGTGCATGAATGATCGTTCTTCAGTTTCTTGTATGATAGGGTTATTTTGTAAAGTGTGAGTTACTGTTTTCTCCTTTTCTGATTGTAGGATGTTAAAAAAACTGTGACACCTCCAGCTATTAAGAAAGCCCCTGCCAGCACTAAAAAAGAGAGTTCTAGTTCTGATGATAGTTCTTCAGAGTCTGATGATGATAAGGTGAAATAAGTGACATTCATGTATCATCTCTATTTTTTTATAGATGAAAATTGAGGTTTTTTCAAGGTCTAATTGTGGGTTCATATCTCTTTATGCTCTGGAGGATTTTTCTAAGTTTGTTCTTGTAAACATTATGATCTGTGTATCAAATCTAGCTTTTTAGAAAGAAAAGATTTGATTTTTCTTGGGAAAAAAGATTGATTTGACAGCCTTAATCTATTTGATATTTCTTGTTTTAATTCTACTTGATGTTTGTGTTCCTTCTCTTCATGTGCTGTTAGTCTTGTAATTGGTAATTTTTCTTTAACTCAGCCTGTGAAGAAACAGCCTGTCAAAGCTCAAAAGAAAGCTGATGCTGATAGCAGCTCAGATGATAGTGATTCTGAGGATGAAGAGGTTGGTTTTTTTTAAACGTACTTGGATAACTCTTCTCTTTTAACTCTTGTTTTGTAATCAGTAATTTTTCTTTAACTCAGCCTGTGAAGAAACAACCTGTCAAAGCCCAAAAGAAAGTTGATGTTGATAGCAGCTCAGATGGTAGTGATTCTGAAGAGGAAGAGGTTGGTTGTTTTTTTAAATGTACTCAGATAACGCTTCTCTAATGTTCAAGGATTTTGCTCCAGTTAAACAGTTAAATGAATTGAGTTAATTGTATTGAGAGCATGCACCTCATTTTACCAGCCTCACAATGGTTGAGGGTAAGGTGTGTTATGATGATGCATATGTTTGCAGCTCTAATGTTCAAGTTCTTCGCTCCAAAGAATTTTCCCAGCACTCCTAATCCAATGTTTAATATAATTTCTTCAGGCTCCTGGTAAGAAAGCAACAACTCTGAAGAAGCCACTTACTAAACCTGGGAAGGTGTCTGAAGAGGTTATGTCTTATTCCTGCCTGATAGTCATCTCAATTTATTTTATGCACATAATTTTTTTAACCTAAGTTTATTGTACAAGTGGATTTTAAATGTAATTCCTGACATCAAGCAACTATTGCAGGAAAGTGACGACAGTGAAGATGACAGTGAGGAGAGTGATGATGAACCTTCAAATAAGAAGGTCAAATATTTAGTCTTCAGTTGCGGCTTTATTGTTTTCCTCTCTGCCCTGGTTCTCAGTTATATGTTGTGCAATATTTTTACAGGCTAAAGTTGCTTCTAATGGTGCTAATAAAGCGAAGGCTGAAGACAGTGATGATGAGGATGAATCATCTGATGAGGACATGGAAGATGCGGAGACTCCTCAGCCTGCTTCCAAGCAGTCTAAGTCTGCAAACAAAGTGGTAACTTTTTTCCTGTTCCTGAGCTTGTATCATTTAGTTGCTGCAGTAATATTGTCCTTCTCAGGGGAGTGATTATTTCACTTCATAATTTTGACGAATCTTTTTATACTATAAAATTGACAAATGCTCCTGCAGCCTCAGACTCCAGTGACCCCGCAAAGTCAGAACACAGAATCAAAGACTCTCTTTATTGGCAACTTGCCGTATCAATTGGAAAGATCTGATGTGTATGTTCAGCTCTCTTGTTTTCCATGAAGCAATTTGTATTATTATTTGGTGACACTGATTTTGCTGCAGAGAAACTTTCTTCAATGGTGCTGCTGAGGTTGTAGATGTACGTTTTGCTTCTGATGCAGAAGGCAATTTCAGGGGCTTTGGACATGTTGAGTTTGCAACACCAGAAGACGCTCAGAAGGTATGGTATCTTTATATTCAGTGATTTTGAGTGAAGGGAAGAAAATTTCGAATTTACACCTTGAATTTACTCCCTCCGTCCTCAAAAGACTATTATTTGTTTTGACAGTTGCACTGTTTAATCTATGATTTATTTTCATGTATTTTTAGATATAGAAAACTAGTAAATTCATTTGGGAACCATAATTTGATATGCAAATTTACTAAATATATTTTTTCTTAATTTTTTTACACTGTTTATCTTTATTAAAAATTTAGTCAAACATTGAACATTGAAACAGCAAAGTCAAACGATACAATTTTTTGAGGACGGAGATATTTTTATTTATACTTTGACTGCTATATGCCAAGCTTCTTGTTGTTTTACCTTGTTGTTTTGTGTAATTGTGATTGTAATATCTGTAGGCTCTTAAGCTGGGAGGCAAGAGTCTTAATGGACGTCCAGTGAAGCTTGATATGGCTCGTGAAAGGGGTGCATACACACCTAGCGGGTTTGTTGTTTCTACATGTGCATCTCTTTAAATGTTTACACTTGTGATTCATATTCTAACTCAAGTCTTGCTGTTCACAGTAACGAAGGTGGTTCATTTGGTGGTAGGGATAGTGGTCAAAGCCAAACTATTTTTGTAAGAGGGTTTGACACCTCACTTGGGGAGGATGAGGTATTTGTAACTCTTTGTGTTCTCATTTTCTGTTAAGAAAATGTATCGTGCTTAGATCTGTTGATGTTAAAATCTTATTGCTGTCATTGAACTTTGCAGATTAGGAATGCTTTGCAAGAACACTTTGGGGCTTGTGGCTCACTTTCTAGGCTGGCAATTCCAACAGACCGTGATACTGGTTTCATTAAGGGGTATGTTTGCATTGTTGAAATTGATGTGTTTTTTTTTTTGGATCATGAGTTTGTTCCAATTCATCTTTTGTGGTTTAACTGACAATGCATATTGGAAATTCTATAGGTTTGCATACCTAGATTTTGGGGATGCAGAAAGTGCTAGCAAAGCTCTGGAATTAAATGGTGTGGAAATGAATAATCAGTACTTAACTGTTGATGAGGCAAGACCAAGAGAACCTCGTTCTGGTCCTGGTAGTGGCCAGGACAGAGGAAGAAGAGGGCGCAGGGGTGGTTTTGGTGGTAGAAGTGGTGGAAGGGGTGATTTTGGTGGTAGAAGTTTTGGGCGCAGTGGTGGTTTTGGAGGTCGTGGCCGTGACGGTGGCCGTGGCCGTGACGGTGGCCATGGTCGTGGCAGAGGACGTGGTGGATTCAATAAACCTAACCTTGCTGCTGCTGGAACAGGTAACTGATTACCTTTGTGACTCTGGATAAAGCTTTTATTTGTTGCGTTTGTTTAGGGATCTCTCTTAACCTTTTCATTCATAATGCAGGAACAAAGAAAACTTTCGGGGATGATTGAGTGGCAGCAGATGAAGGCCTTGAAGGAATATTGGTTTAAAATTTTGTTGCTTGTTGCGTTCTTGAATACTAGGTCTTATTTGTTCTTGTTATGTTTTACCTCCCAAATATTTGATCACATTAGTCCGCAATATTATTACGAGTCTGAACTGCAACTTTTGTTCAACAAATGCTGGATAGTTCTGGTTAAAAATCTTGTGAAACGGTAAACGTTTAGCAATTTTTATGAGACTACAAGTCTAGAGGGCATATAAATTTTCTGGTTTGTCTGACTTAGTTTTTAGTAAAAAAGAATGTTAAAAAATATAATAAGAAATTATATGCATATAAATAATTTGATAGATAACATGTAGATATTTCATCCGTTCTATAAAAATTACACAATTTATTTTTTAATATTTAATTTATCTATAATTCTTTTTTACATTCTAATTTAATCAATATCTCTTAATCTACGTATCTAGTTAAATACTTTTATTTCACATCTGCCCGGACAAAGGGAATAACTATTCCCAGTGATTTATTTACTGATTTTTTATTTACTGTGACTGTATTTAGTCTGATTTTCTTCATGATTAAATAATTCATGTTTATCATAATTTAAAATATCTATTTTCTTTTTCTTTTCTGGAAATTTCTTTTAACTGGTTATCATTGTAAAAAAATGGATTAATTACTAAATTTTGAAATATAAAATTTAGGTTTAATTATCTATTACTTTCTTAAATTATATAAATTCAATCACTTTAATCCTTTAATCGTTGCTGTTGATCTAGAGAGAATATTCCAATAATAGTCCTTGAGATTTTGTGAATTTTTTGTAGGCACCCAAAAGGTTGTGATACTTTCAACAAATTTCATGCTTCATTTTCTAACCAATCAAAGCTCAACATCTATGATGATTTTGGTGTTTTATCAGTTATTGATGAATTTTATGGAGGAATTCTTCCTTTACAGTATCCTTGTACCAATTTCGGTTGAAAGCTCCCAAAAATCATCCAATTTTGAAATAGATTTTGGATGACCTAGAATTTAGGTTATGAACCCTAACCTGGTTCTAATTCACCTTAAGTGGAGAATTCCAACCCTAGCAGCCAAGTCGCTCGTGGTTTTTTTCTCCTTAACGTTTGCTTGCATTGTCCAGCCACACCCAGCCCCGTCGCCTCTCTGTTCTCACCGTAGCATCGTCTCTCACAGCTAGCCCTGTCACGCGAGGAAGAAGAAGTCGATGTCGCGCTTCCCAGGGCCATCATCCTCCGTCCCGTTGTTGTTATCGCCGGCAGGGTTCTCTCTGCCCGTCCCATCGGAATTGTCAAGAAGAAGGCATGGATATCATATGCTGTTGCTGAGGCAGTTGGTCGTAGTTTGGTGGGGTAGGAGGACTTTCTGCCTCACCCTGCTCTTTAAACGTTGGGGCACGGAGTGGTTTGGGTTACGAGCCGTCCTTACCTGCTCCATTTTTCTTATTATGG
>JBBYHH010556316.1:0-10807 GCA_038382905.1 Daphne laureola
AGTTTCCCTCGATTATTGTTAAACTTGAGTTGGTTGATATGTGATACATGGAAGGACTTATGTCGATTAAATGACTTGTGACCACCATGATCCTATCATTTCAATTTAGTGAAAGATAATGACTTGAAGGATTCAATGTAAAGTGCGCACTTATGGGTTTGAATCATCAAGTCGTCACATGGGCCACCACATTAATAGTGGGTGTTGGCATTAATAGTGGGTGTTGACATTAATCTAGTCACCACAACCACATATAACAGAAAAGAGTACGTTCGGCACCATCGAAGAACACAGGGAAGGGAGAAGGAAGAGAGGATAGAAGCTACACTTAGAGTTTGAGTTCTTTTCAGAAATTTAAGAGTAAATCATAAACCGAGGTTAGTTCTAATTATTGTGTTTTAATTTGTGCAAATCAAGATTGTTAGAACGATCCTGTTTTATGATGGATTGAACGGAGATAATCCAACACCTGTTACCCAAACTCTCTCTCTTCCTGGTTGGAGAAGAGCAACCAAAAAACCTTAACCGACCAGAGTCACCATAGCCGGACCAACACCGACACATGAGGCATCACCCTTGCCGCTGGTCCTGACGACAACAACAACTCGAGTGACGAACACCATAGCCACACGAGCATTCCCTTTCACACCATTGTTGCAGACCACTATCTCAGTCACACTGAAAAGCTTCAGTCACCCGGACCCACCCACCTGTGATCTCCACAGTGCCAATGATGGGCACATTATTGGAAGAAGACCTGATAGGCTCAAAACGTCACTACCACCACCAGCTCCTCTTTACACATGGCCAAAATTCGACCCAAAGCCACTGTCTCGTGCACACCACGCCCTGACGTAAAACCCCATGCTTACCAAGCATGCGCTCCACTAGAGCCAGCGTACCTCGTCTGCACTCAGATGGATTTTGCATGCCCTTCTCTCCCCACCATCCCCTGCTTCTCTCCAAGCCTCCCAACCTCAGGATCCATACCTTCTCGTCACTCCTCCGTCTCTGGTTGTACTCGTTTCATTCCTTCTTATGTTGTTGCCTCTATCCCTCCCAACCACGAGTCAAATTTCCACAACCAACACTAGTTCCTCCTCCGATGAAAAACTCCCAACAAACCAGATCTGAAAAGAACTTACAAAACAAAAACTAAAAGAAAAGAAGAAAACAAAGATAAATGAAGAAACAAAGATGGCTAGGTCCAGCCAAAGCCGAACCCAGCCACTAGGCTAGATCACGAGCGAAGGTACGATGAGAAAGGTTTTAGGGGAGGAGGCTATGTCAAGTTTTTCTGTAAATGCTCGAGTAGAAGGCTTTTCTAATCTACAGTACCAGCTTCGTGCAACACTTTTACAAGACCAGTTTTTTACCCAGAATGTGTCAATAACACACATTGATATCCTAAAATGTATCATTCAAAAAACATATAAGGTCTAAATTGTACCATTGTCACACTTTAGACATTTACAGTGAGATCTACACGAAGTTCCACATGAAAAGAATCTTGTAGATTAGAATTTTCTTCAAGTAGACCCTGAAAATGATATCAAATTAAAATTCTATTAATTACATAAAATACAACATTATCAAGATAAGTTTCAAAATAATAGGTTAAAAGCTAGTCAGTCATCCAATTTCGTTAACTGTTCATGATAATATTTATCTTAAAAACAAAGGATCAAATTACATTAGCTATATACAAACAGAATCAATGTTAACTTCAAAAGCATAGACTATTAAATAAATTGAACTCCGTATAATTCTTTGTAATAGGCTAATAGCCATCTTTTATGCAAGCTTTTGTATATATGTAAATTACTAAGAAATGTAAATATAAAAATTCAATAGAATTAAGACCCTTATTTCTCTATAAAAAAAACACCCTTATAAGAGCATCTACAGGTATGTTTGGTAACAACTTTTAGAAAGTAGCTTTTGCGTTTTAAAAAATAATTAATGGGTAGCTTTTTACGGGTAATTGTAGTTGTTTGATCTTAACCATTAAAAAATTATCCAAAACGAAACAACTACTTAAAACAGTTATTCCCAAACATGAGCTACAACAATACTAGCTAATTTTAAACTATATTATAGCCAAAATGGCAAAAAAAAAACTATATTGACTAGTGAGTTTAACATTGTTATTACAGCATTGCTAGCTATATATTATAACCAATGCCATTTATTATTGATTTGAAATCAACCATATTTATCATACGGTTAGCAATAAAATCTCTCTCCTCACTCTCAAATATGGAGAGCCAAATAGCTAAAGCTATTATGCTATCGCGATAGCTAGTGTTATTGGATCGAAGATTTATCTACTTTTTTCATTTTTGCTAGTTATATTTGACTTAAGAATCTAATCGCTAGCATTGTTGTAAATACTCTAAAAATTCTCTCTCCCGCTAGGGTTTTGGTGTGAGAGTTCTTGTGACGGCTTCTCTGCCTCCTCTTGCTTCCGGCTCAAGGTTTCAAGTCTTCTGCCATTTTTCTTCCTTCATTGGTTCGTTTGGTGCTCTTCCTCGATGATTCTTCATTCAATTGAGTCCTGGATGGTGTCTATTTCGTTGATGGAGGAGGAGAACGACACTATTAGCGTCATTGTTGTGGTTGTTATGCTGAAACCGACGCTCTCCATGGCGGCGAAGGTGTTCTTGGCAAGGGTTGCTCATCCAGAACATCTGATGACAACGATGAAATCAGGCTAGTGAGATCAATTTCAGTTCTGTGTTCGTTAAGGTATGGAAAATATATGTGATAATCTTTTTTTTTTTTTAAGCATGAGCATATTAACAGGGTGGTTAGTTGGGTGTTGGTCCTTCGTTAATCGTCTCATCATTTTCCATCTCTGAAACTGGGCGATCAATTGTCTTACACTACCTTTCACTACTACCGATTTTTGGGCCTATGTTTTAGATCTTTCATTTGGATGGGTGTCACAGGAGATGGGGGGACCATGGGAAAATCTATTGACCTTGTGAAAAGAGTTGATTGGGAAGGTTCGACAATGCAAATTCATGTCGAGGTTGATATCACAAAACCACTCCAACGAGGTATTTCAATTCTGACTGAGGATTCTGCTAAATTGTTTCTTGCTATCAAGTTTGGTAGGCTCACAGATTTTTGCTAGCGTTGGGGTATGTTGACTCATGTGGACAAAGAATGTGTGGAATCTAAGGAAATCAGTTTGGTACTTGGCCGCGCACTTGCTCAACTTCCGAGGACATGAATGTTTGTTCGCAAGTGGAGTCAGTTGTCGAAAGACCTCTGCTAGGGAAGGCTCCTGGTACGGCGCCATCTGCAAGTGGCGACCTCTCTGTGTCGGATCAAGGTGTGCAACAAGAGTCCAACCAAGTTCCTTTAGGTGACTTGGCACTTGTAGTTTTGCCTACTCCGATGGTGCAGGTCTCGGTGTTAGAAAGGGCTATGGTTGCAACAGATCTTCCGACTATCTCTTCTGAGTTGGGTTCTTTAAAATCTCCTTTGGTAGTGGTAGGGAGTTAGTCCCCTACTGTTCCTCTGGATAGTATGGTGGTTCCAAAAAATGGAGGAAAGCGGGAGCCACCCCAGGGGTTGTGGGGTTGGTGCAGGGAGGAGCGGTAAAAGGGCCCGTATTGGTCCTACAGAGGATGAGTAGGAAGAGCAGGATTCGGTAATGACAGGGTCGAGCGAGAGCTCTCCTTGCCTCGGGTAGTGAGGTGATTTTTCTTGGGCGGATGGGTCTTGAGTCTCCCCTGTTCGTTCATAGATGTGAATTGGCTCGAACATGACGGTTTGAGGATCAATATTAATGGTGCTGGATTTTTAGGGCGTTTGGTGGGCTGATGTGGGTTTGGTTTGTGATCTCCTTTGCAGGTATCTATGTAGCGTCCATGCAGATTCAAGCCCGCAAGAAGTGTCTTTGGTGGAGGTTGATTGCCATTAGATTGATTGAATATACTACGGGAAGATGTCTGCTTCAAGCTCGAGGGCGTTCTATTGGAAGTTCCGCGACTAAGCCTTATCTTCAGCTTACGTCCTTTCCTAGGTTCGTTACTATTACTTTTACTTATTATGTTCTATCTATTTGGTTGGACGCTTTATTTTGCGATGGTTTGGTTTTGCTTTCCACGCCTTACGATTTTTAGTATGACGTTTAGTTTATTTCATACTCACTATTCCTTAGAGTATGTTAGTAGTTTCTACAAGACCTCATCCTTGTTTTGGTTGTTGGTCAGCCATGGACCGCTCTGATATTGAATGAAATTCCCCTAAAAAAACTATGAAATGCTTGACAAATTACAGATTTTCGTTAGGCCCATCTAACTAATAGCGGGTTTGGACTTGAGGTCCAGATATAGGCCCAAATAGAATTTGTTGCGTGCGAAAAATAAACAATTTAATCCTCCTCTTCTGTTTCGGATAATTCCAGCGGTGCTTCCTCGTTCAGGCTTGAACATTCCTCCGGTTTCGAAATTCTGAAACCGAGACAGGAGAAATTTCCCATGGCAGCTTCTTCAATCTCTTCGCCATTAGTTTCTTCCATCAGAATTCCAACCTCTTCTTCGTTTTCTCTGCAACCCAGGTTCTTTTCTTTCTCTGTTTCTCCCATTTCCCCGAGACTCAGAATCACCACTCTTAAACCCTCAGACTCTCCCGCTAAAGCTTTTGCTGCCCCTGAAACTCTGGAATCGCAAGCGATTGTTGATGAAATGGGTTCTTCTAACTTCGAGGTTTGTGAATTTTATGTTTGACGCTAGATTCTTTCGTTTAGCTGGCGAGACTGAGAAAATATAGTAGTGAAGTTTTTGGGGTTATTAACTCTTTTTGGGTTGGAATTTCAAATTATGTTTTCTGAGAAATGAAATTTCGTTTTATTTTCAATTCAAGTGTCATTTTTTTGAAATGGGTTTGTTTTGTTGCGATGCAGGTTGGAGAATCTGATGCACCGAGTTCTTCATCTGTAAGTGCAGATATGTATTTCCAATTGCAATGTAGGTTTTGGCAGCTTGGCATGTTAGCTTCAATTGATTGCTTATAAGTTTGTTGGGACTTGGGAGTGTAAATGACAGTGCATTATAGCTTAGGTATGAGCCCTAGAAAATGCTACTTTAAAAAGGTTCCAGCCACCAGATGTTGTGTCTTTAGTTGTACTATGTTTAGCAGTTGAAAGTTCATTATTTAATACTGTCTGCTTTACAACCAAATGTGGTTAATTTCGGTGCTTCTCTGAAACTAAGAATGTAGTGGCTTTTAGGTTCTGTTTTACTTTCATTTTCTGTAAATTACCTTTATTTGGTTGGAAGACCAAGGTGGATGTATAATTGTTTTAGGCTTATGCTGGATTTTCTTACGCACTATGGCATGACTGTTCGTTTGTTTTCCCTATTTTGGTTAGCTTGATTTTCTGCTCATTTTCATTCAGGTTATGGCATGGTCTGGTAATATAAATTGCAGTCTGTATCTTCTGTAAGTAAGGTCATGGGACTCAAAAGAAAGTAACCAAAATATGTTATCTACAAATGTTAAGATCCTTGTTGTTGATGAGTCTACATCTAGGTAGTTCATAACTTAGACTACTACCTCTAGTTAAGTTTTTATCCCTAAGTTCTATATTGATTAGTTGTGTAGCATGGATAACGAATCTGTTATTGGTATTTGAGGAATGACAAAAGGCTGAAGATGGATTCCTCATAACTGATACTCCCTCTGTAGTCTGTCCCAAGTGTGTTGTCAATTTTCCTTCACAATCCTTCACAAATTACATAGGAAAGGGGACAATCATTTGGGATATATAGGTAGTAATGTATTTTCCATTGTTTCACCTCTAAACTTGTAATTGCAGTAACTGTCATTGTTTTTAGCTCTTGTATTGACCTACCTTGATAGGTGCTTTGAGTTTGGTACCATAAATTGCATGCGTCTTCAAATATCGAACTCCATTTTTCCGTTTCAGATGGCGCCAAAACAAAAGATTAGGATTAAGCTGAGATCATATTGGGTGCCATTGATTGAAGATTCTTGCAAGCAGATACTGGATGCTGCACGTACTACTAATACTAAGACCATGGGCCCTGTCCCATTGCCAACCAAGAGGAGGATCTATTGTGTACTTAAATCACCACATGTACACAAGGATGCGAGATTTCATTTCGAGATTCGGACCCACCAGCGACTCATAGACATTCTGTACCCAACTGCTCAGACAATCGATTCCTTGATGCAACTTGACTTACCAGCTGGGGTTGACGTGGAGGTCAAGCTATGAAGATCTGGGAATTAAGCACCAGTGGAGTTTCTAAACTTGTAAGTTTTCTAGAAAAGTTTTACTTGGTTCTGCAACTGAATGGCTGTTTTGTACAATTATGGAACTTGCTGCTGCAATCTTTTGAAAACGTGAATAGAGACACTGGAACAAATTTCTAGTTCTCTTAGTAGCTTAGTTTCTTTCCCTTGAGCTATATTCTTTTGAAGGTACTCCTAGTTTCTACGTCATGGCTATGTTTGTGATCCTGTTCTCTTATTCTGATGCTTCACTTGTGTTCTCAACTTGAATATTGAATTTTACCTTGACAGAAACTTCCATTCCAGCATCACATGAATGTTCAGATTCCTTCTATTGACCTTTAGCTGTCACCATATCGTTACAAGGTAAAAGAATTCTGTTAATTGTAAACACTGTTACCACATTTCTAGCATTTCTTTCAGCTTTGGTTTGATGTCTTGTAACTTTCTAAGCAACACTTGAAATGAAGATTCTGTAAACATGGTGAATGATATTGAAAAAGAATGAGTGCGATCGACTCTCATTCATGCATCTCCATCGATCATATCTATGCGATGATCAATCAATTTATACGTCTATTTTTCAGTATTTATTCTACTCTGTTTCAAGTAAATTAGATGCATTTGACTAGATACAGAGTTAAGAAAAGTCAGCCATCCTGAAAGTGGACTTTGAGAAAGCATTCGACATTGTTAGTTGGAACTACATCCTCTCATTTATGCATCAAATGGTTTCGGTCAGAAATGGAGAAATTGGATCCACTCTTGTATAAGTTCTGCATCAGTCTCTGTTTTAATCGATGGAAGTCCGTCAAGGGAATTTAAAATGGAAAGAGGTCTACGTCAAGGCGATCCTTTATCACCTTTCCTTTTTCTTATTGCTGTCGAGGGGCTTCATGTCATGATGGAAGAAGCCTTAGAGAAGAATCTTATTAAAGGCATTGAGATTGGCTCAGAAAACCTCCAACTGTCTCACCTTCAATATGAGGATGATACTGGATTCTTCGGAGTTTGGGAGAAAAACAATATCCACTCTCTAATGCGACTTCTTAACTGCTTCTCTCTGATTTCGGGGCTGAAAGCGAACTTGTCAAAAACAAAATTTTTGGGAGTTGGCGTGAGCAAAACCAAAGTGGAAGAAATGGTTACCACTCTAGGTTATGCAGCTCGGACTCTCCCTTTTCTTTATCTGGGCATGCCGGTTGGAGCTAAAATGAACAATGCTGATTCTTGGGAGGATGTCACTGTCAAATTGAAATCCAGACTGTCTACATGGAAAGCGAAGAACTTGTCTATTGGAGAAAGACTTACCATTCTAAAGTCCGTCCTCGGAAGCTTGTCTTTGTTCTACTTTTTCGTGTTCCGAGCCCCTGCTAGTCTAATCCAAACACTTGAGAGCTTGAGAAGTACTTTCTTTTAGGGCGGGTTTGGGGAAAAAAGGGTAATTCATTGGCTGGCCTAGGACCGTATCCTAAATTCGGTAGAGGAAAGAGGTTTAGGAATTGGGAGTTTGAAGTAAAACAATTGGGGGTTACTAGGAAAATGGTGGTGGAGGTTTAAGATAGAAATTAATGCTCTATGGGTTAGATGTATCAAAAGTCTCTATGGAGATGATGGAGGATTAGAGGGAGATATTGATGATAGTAAAGGTGGGGTGTGGGGGAATATTATCAAAATAGGAAAAGAGATGGATGACAAAGGCCTAAACTTCACCAAATCCTTCTATAGATTAGTCGGAGATGGGCGGGACTTTAGATTCTAAAGAGATGCTTGGAATAGAAGCCAATCCATGGCTGAAATCTACCCTAGGTTGTTTGCCATCGAAGTAGCAAAGAAGATAAACATAGCAGATTCAAGAGAGTGGATTAGAGGGAACTGGGTATCGAAGTGGAGATGGAGAAGCGAGTAGAGGGGGAGGGAGCTAGGAGAATTTTTAAGTCTAACAAAATTTTTGCATGATTTAATTCTTCTTCCTCACAAGAAAGATAGCTCGGCATGGGATCTCAACGCTTCAGGATCATACACAATGGCTTCCCTCTCCTACCTGGCCGACCAAAGAATCCTTCAAAGACGTACAGGCCACCTCCAAACATCATGGAATGCATGGGTTCCAAACAAGATCAACATATCTGTCTGGCGAGGCTTTCAAGATGGGCTCCCCACCTGCTTCCAGCTATCCCTCTGCGGCGTCAATCTGGAATCGATTGCTTGTACAAATTGCACTTGTGCGATTGAAACCTTGGAGCACTGCTTGGTTCGATGCCCCCGTGCAATTAACAGATGGAGCCTCATCTATTCTTGGTGTGATGTGGGTCAATTCTTGGCTACAACCATCTCCGAAACTGCTTCAGCTCCATTTCAAAATGGTAAATTGTCCAAGCTTCAGTCTCAAGCTTGGGACGCCATTAAACGAATTGCTATTTGGAGATGTTAAGGTAATCTCTAACATAATATGAATTCACAAAGTTATGATACGGAGAATGTACCTTGTACCATGTTGAACTTCTCGGCGTAAAGGTCTTGATCCTCGTCTCTCCGGATTCGTCCCTAGTCCTGCTGGAAGTCAACAGAAGGTTAGTCCTCGGGATGGCCGGTTGTCGGGTTCAGAGCATTTAAGGTTGCTTTATTTGGAAGGAGAGGGGAAGCCTTATTTATAGGGCTTCGTGTCACCCATTGTTTGGTACAGGGTGGACGGTAGAGCGGCACGTGACGCGATGTGAGAGGAGACACCGCAGGATGGGCGACACGTGGAGGGAAGGTTTATGCGGACGGACTCTCGGGAATATGACCGAGAGTCCTCTATTTGCGAGATCGAATCTGGTATTGCGGCGGGGGCGCGACCATTTATGAAATTAACGGAATAGTTCTTGGGAGACCGAGGGATGTGTTGGGGAACCGAGAACCATTTTAGGAGGCCCACCATTTGTCCCCCCAAGCATCGAGACTGTTTCTCACCAACGGTCGGGATGTTTCGTATTCCGCGACGTTTCGACCGTCGGTTCATAGTAGACGGCGACGATTCATCAGTAAATACGCCTTCTGGATTCCCGTCGCCATGTGTCACTCGACAGAATTTATCAACGGTTGGGGGAGAGTATCTGTTGGCCCGCCACGTATCCTGACGGTTCACTCCTCTTTTGGGACCTATAAAAACGGAGGGAAGAGTGTCTGTGCGTTGTGACGCACTTTCGCTCCTGAACCGAGAACGCAACGAGAGATCGAGGATTCAAGTAGATCGTCATTCAGATTTCCCGCCTACATGTATGCCTTCGTTCCCTTCTTTTCTTTCTTCTATTGGATCTAACATAAGATTGTCCCCGAATGAAGAGGTTGACGGGAACTTTCTCTCTTCGGCTTTCCTCGGTGGTTCTTTACCCTCAGATCTCGGGATGGCTATCAGTCGAGGAAAACAACCCATTGATTCTACAGAGCCGGAGGAAAGACCGACTCGCAGGCAGCGGATGGGAGAGCCATCCGGAACCATATCCGAGGCTCCCAGAAGGAAGTCAAAGACTCCTGAGGAAGCCACCTTGTGGACTAGTGAGTCGTCTCTTTCCAGATAACGAGTCAGCTATCACATTCCTCCTCAGGTGGTCACCCGACTGCCATTATCCCGAGAGCGTAGTAATACCGACATTCTCGGATACTACACCTTATTTCGAGAGTACCACATATTGGGCCTCCGGCTCCCATTTGGACCGTTCGAGATGGAGGTGTTGGAATATTTCAGGCTGGCTCCCGGCCAGTTCACTCCCAACGCATGGCGCGCGATAGTTGGGTTCAAGTTACTTTGCGCGGCATGCCATGTCCCGGCGACCGCTAACATGTTCTGACACTGCTTTCGTTTGTCATCCAGTGGGGGCAATATGGGTCGATGGTTCCATTTCGTGTCCCGGGAAGGGAAGGTCATAACGGACGGCCAACCCTCCATACATACCTGGAAACATTGGTTCTTTGGCTTTGCGACCACCGAGGTTGATGACTTCTCCTTGACGTGGAGGCCTTCTTCGATGTCCACAAGGCATCAGCTCAACAAGGTACCCCGCCTTTCCCACACCGAGAAGGAGGCCTTGGGCATTATTCGATATCACGGATCGGATAAGTCATTCCCAGTTGATACCGCGATTTTCTACGGGTGGCCCGAGAAGTCGATCATCGGGGGAGGCTACCCCGGTTTGGTCGAAAACATGATCCCCTCTGATAGAAGGAAAGAGAAGAAGAAGAAGGCTGGGGAAGGTCTTGTCGATCACCGGCCGAGCCTAGTGGATTCAGAACAAAGCGTATCGGAGTCCGTCGCCGCCGAATCTGAGGGTACTGCCGAGATCGGGGGAGAGGAGTATAGTGAACCAGGCTCACCTCAGGCCGAAGTCCCCTTGGCAGGGGAAAGCCCAAGGGCAGAAACTAACCTTTATGATGTTGTCGTTTCAGACTCTTTAACGTCAGAGGACTCAATGGATGCTCGGGAGTATGAGATCTTGATGCAAGGTCGCCCAACCGAAAGACCCGGGGCCTAGAAATGGCAGAGGCAACCGTC